>JAURVB010002150.1:0-15292 GCA_033002965.1 Piper betle
TGCTACCGGGTCTGCAGCCCAGTGGCTCCTCAGTAGTGCCCTTCAGAGTGTTCTTGAGGAAGTATATGTTTTCTTTCAGATGAGAGTTTGCTCTCATAGCCAGTTTGTTATAGTTATTTTATTTTCCGGACCAGTAACGCTTGTTACTGACGTTTTTCTTATATATATGTAGGTGATAAGCACGAGATGGATGAGCCAGCTTGGACGGAGGAGCAATGAGGTCTTGTGCACACACATGTTAGATTTCTGAATGTTTAATATTGTATCATTATGTTATTATTTTGTGAGTGACATGATTAAATGTTTGATGCATGACAATGACATGAAATGAAATGATCAGAGTAGCGCAGCAAAAGTGGGGTTAGGACCCAAAGTTCAGAGAATGATGAATATAATAGATTAGAAGTATGTGTGAATGCTATCGTTGCTATACGTATATATGTTTGAATATACGTTTTTGACAGGGTGGCCCCTAATTACATTTTTAGGGGAAATTCTGTCCCTTTTATTTTATAATTTTTACTAATTTTGATTGTAATTGTGTTGGTGTGAAGTTTAGGTTGCATGTCATCCATGTAGTATCATGTTAGGGTTTTATGAATTTATCCATGCATGACAAGTCGTATCTACATCTTAAGACGCCGAGATTGGATCCGTATGAGTTAGGTTCGGGTTAGCCAACCTAACCGGGGCCCCGTAACATGCCGGTTCGGTTCACGAGCGTGAACCGGATTTGGGGTGTTACACTTATGGAAAGCTCAATTCATCAAATCCATAAAAGTAGTTGGATCATTGGTCAAACTAAAAGGCATAACCAAAAATTCATAGTGACTATGTAAAACCCCAACTTCGGGTAAGTTTTACCCGCTTGTAGTTTGCTTGGTTTGAGCCAATCTTGAGTTGATTCGAGTGACCTCGAGCCAAAACAATTTTAAGAATATGAGTATGAGGCCCAGATGGCCATATGAGCATGTTATGGAGGTTGAGTATGCCCGACATGCATATGATCAGTTTCAGTTATGATACAGTAGAGCATGAGTTATCAGTGTATACACGAGGTATACATATGATTTTTATGAGTTAGCCAGGATTTTAGGCCTAGATCTAGGCCATTGCAGCGTTTAGCATCCGTTTGGGATTTTCTAGAGTATTTCATTTGCATGCAGCATAGGAATTTCGGATCACTCGATTGTGCCCCTGTGGGCCTAACTTGATTGAGTTCAGGGTTCGAGGCCCATTTAGCCTTCTTACCTCGATTCCCGCATATAGAGTCACTTTTAAGACTCGAGTCAGTTTTGACTTTAAACGGTCTCGATCCGAGCTTTCTGTCCATATGTATATGTGCATATACCCATAGGTGGGCCCCACTAGACCACGAGTTGTCAGACGTTCAGATTGTGCCACATGGCAAGATCTGAGCCGTCCACGTCAACCCTAGTTTTCTCCCATTTATATTTCAAGACATTTCCACAGATTTTCAGAGTTTACACCCATTAGCGTCACCACCACTTTGGCTCGCCGCGCGGCGAGTCTCCTGCCTCGTCCCCCAGCTACCGGATCAGTATGACCGTGACCACCTCGTAGCCGGCTATCATGTCTGTACCACCACCGGCCACTGTCAGCGCCACCATCATTTGCCATCAGACGACCGAGTTTTTATCACTGTTCATCATCCGCTCGCCACCACCCTTTCAGGCTCGTTTTCCGGCACTGGCGAGCCACCTCCGGCCAATCCGACCACCGACACAGCTTCATCTCACTGAGATCTCCATTTTGAGATAACCCACGACCACCGCACGGCCGCGATGGACTGCCGACGACGTCGCTGCACCCGGTGGCGATACCGCCCCTTTCCAGCCGATTTTTGGCCAGCCAATGGCCGGACTCCACCGATAGTCACCACCAACATCTCCGCCGTTGACTCACCCCTGTCGATCCTGACCGGCGGCAACCCCAGCCGCGCCGCCGTCAGCATTTTCTGGCGACAGGCATTGCTGCCCCCATTTGCCCTGTTTGCCTGTGTCCATCGTCCGGCATCCCGCGTCTGTGTCCGCCTGGCCATGTCAAGTCCACCAGTCCACCAGCCCATGTCCGAGTCTGCCCGTCCAGTTCAGGTCCACCCAACCCATTTTCCAATTAACCCAGACCAGGTTGGTTCAGCCCATTCGGTTTGATCTGGTTCAGCTCAGTTTGGTCTGAGTTCAGCTCATTTGCGGACCGTTTTCATTCTTCTTGCACCGTTTTTGGTAATTCGAGAACTTCTATATTAGTTGTAGATGCATATTCACATGATTTAGCATGATTGGATGTTATGATTATTTTTCTTTATTTATTGTTTTATTTATTTATTTATTATTTCTATTTTATTCATATATTATTTATTTTTATTTATATGCTTATCATATATGATGAATGTTTACATGATTATTTGTTATTATTAATATTATATTTACTTATGAATATTAGTCTTATTATGTTTACTAAATTGTATATTATTTATTATTATTTATTTGTTCGTTATGTGTATGTTATTATTTATTTGTATTTAATTATGTATTCTTGTATTGTATGACTATGATATTATTAATATTCATGATTAATGAGTATTAACTAATTGTTTGTTTATTTATTTATTTATTAAATTATTATATATATATATATATATTTATTTATTTATTATGTTTACTAACACGAGTATATGTTGATATTTACTTGTGTTTACCGGTATATTTATATAGTATAATTATATTATTATTTTATGATTAGAGTATTGTTCATGTTTATGTATTTATTATTTATCTAATTATCTATGAGTGCATTTTCTTGTTTATTTATTTATTATTATTTATTATTATTATGTCTCAATTTTCGTGCCACATGTTTAGTTATAGGTTTGTTAGCACTGTTTTCTTTATTAGGATGTATTGATGATATGAGCACACACCACGAGCATGCATTATATAGAGATGTTAGTATTTTACTTAGTAGTGGGTTCCGATGTAGGTTTCGGAGTCTGAGCTCGCCGTAGATGTGCAGATACGCTTGGAGCTTGGACCACAGGTCCGTAGGACTCTCCCTCTCTGCTTGACTCCTTGCGTGTAGAGTTTAATTGTGTTTTATACATAGGACGACATCAGCAGTGTTTTATCGAATCCCTCCGATGTCAGGCCATTTAGCCGTGTTTTCTACACATGTTTAATAAAACTACAAGGATGAGATCCCTTGTTGGTTTTCAAACTTAAGCTCTAGAAATTTATGATACAAGCCTCTTCCCTAAGCCTATTATATAAGTATGCGCATTTTTATGGATTTCACGAATAAGAGAATGAGTGGTACGGAGATATGTATGGACCACACTAGTACTCCTTCAAACCCTGAGGTAGTGCGGTGTATGAGGGTACTGCGTAATGCAGCACATTTCCGAAATTTGTGGCACTAACTTAACTGTTTCTTTTGCCACTCGAGTACCATGGCGGGTGATATGGAAGATGTGAGGGCGTAAGCGTTGTATGTATGAATATGATTATGAGCCGTGCATGCGAGCTGGCACTTGCTTAAGTATGTTTGCTTACCGCCCAGTGTGAGGCAATCTTGAAGTTTCATAAGTTTTCGTGGGTAATGGAATACCCATTTGCCAGTTTGTATTAGTTATTTTTCGGACCAGTAACATTCGTTACTGACGTTTTTCATATAATATATGTAGGTCTTGCAATCTTGAGTCGACTTTGGTGGGAGGACAGATAAATGCTACACATACTTGAGCTCAGCGCAGTTATTTACTTTCTTACTTTTATTTATGTTCGATGTGTTTTGACGTGTATTTAACGGTGTCTTCCATTCTCATGACACCAAGAAGGTTGTTTCGATCTATTTTATCGATCGAGTCATACCGACCAACAACTTTAAACATGACTCGACTCGATTGCAACATTTCTGATTTGGTTCTTAAGTGAACCGAAATCAGGGTGTTACAAGTTGGTATCAAAGCCATGTCTTGGTCGATTGAGATGGAAGACTTTTGTTTTGAGCTAAGTGTGTGGAGCTATCCTTAGCCAAGCCGCAGGTATTTCATTTGGTAAATTTTTTCGTGTTTATAGAAATTTTGAGATGGATAAGATCATGATTTCTGTAAATGCCAACTTGGATCTCGATGGAATGTCATGATAAGCTATGTGACACACCTTTCCTTTTATCGTGCCAAAGATTTGGATGATGTAAGAGTGTCCACATGCTCAGTTAGCTTAGGTTGAGTTGGATGGTGACCAGGAGTACCTAGAACTTTCCTGATCACATTGCAGTATTTGCCCGTCTTTCGCATGTCACCACATCAGTCCTTCCTTAGAACATAGTATACATCGCAAGACAGAGTTATAAGAGATGACACAAGTAGGGAGCTTCGAGTATGCAAATACTCACGTAGTTATGTGACACATGAGCAAAGACTATTGAGTGCCTTCAATAGATCAATTAAGGATAGAGCAAGGTCTACCTTGGAAAATTAAGACCTTGAGATATATAATTGTGGATGGAAGATGTGTCTATTCCCGCAGATCCACCTAAGCACTTGCAACACATATGAGAGTTTGGGGCAGATGACTTGGATGGACCACTTTCAAGAGATAACAGTGGATGAGGATGAATAGTGGGGTGGACATACAGTCCCTTGGACACTTCACTACCTCCCCTTCTTCCACTAGTGTACGTCTATCCAAACAGTATTATTGGTCACTCTTCAACAAATAGAGGCATGAACACATTGAAAATGAGCAAAATTACATTTGACCACAAATTTAGGCGGTTGACCAGATTTCACTTAATCTGGCCAAAGCCAGATCAGTGATAGCTATTGAGAACCAGTTAGTGATTAGAAGAGCGATCACCCGAAAGTTTAGGAGATACGTGTAGGCTTAGCATTGGATCACCATTGTGCGTGACGCCACTATGATCCAGACACCCTCCAGATCAGGTATACATAGTTGGATAGCCTAAGTCGAGTCAATAGCACCTACCTATGGGGAGATAGACACTTGGAGATAAGCATGCCAAGGATAGTAATGGGTTCACTACTCACATGATCAGGACTAGGCTTCAGCACCTGGATAGCTCAACTGCTGTCCGAGTAGCACTAGCACTGTCTAAGTTGCACAACCACCGTATGAGTTGCACAACCACCATTTGATAGCACAATCATCATCTATGATGCACTAACACTGATCGAATGCACACTACTACCGTCCATGATGCACAACCACAATCCATATATTGCACTACCGCTGATCGAGTGACTAGTTGTAGTGAAAGCAAAGTCCAAGTAGTTGCCTCATCCTACAAAAGGATAACTATTTGAGGATGTTTTTAGCCTTGTACAGAGATAGCATGTCACAGATTGAAAATAGAGTTGGATCAAAGATTGAGGACAAGAAATAGCTATGGTAACATCAGCCAGGTAGAGGAAAGTTTGGCGCACTAGAATTATTTAGATGTAATGGCATGTGATTGACTTCACTAGCCATCTTGCATACCATCGCCTTAACCTGACATTCTTGGGTCAGATGTGAATTGCAAGAGTGTTAGTGACAATCTTATAAGTATCATCAGGCAGCGTTAGTGACAGTAATCAAATGGATGTGCATGGATAGAGTTTGAGAACATGATAGTGTGATATCTAGATGGGATGACCAACAATGGTTAGATTGTTTAGTCAGCGTGCCAACATAGGTGTGACCCACAGCCAAGGTTACACAGATCAAATGATAGCAAATAATCAGATACACAGTTTAACCTTATTTAGAATTTGGCCTAGTCAAAGAGAGACGTTTGACTCATATTAGAATTTTGGCATAGATGATGGGTTTAGTGAGGGAGCATCAATTAAGAATCATCAATTGAGGGAGCATCATCAGGTAGGCGATGTCAGATCAGTTTGGAGGAGATAACTTCACCTCATCTTGGGAGTGACGTAAATAAGGACTTCATTCAGACCAAACCATGCTGAGCAGATAGGGAAACTAGTGTATGGACATCTTAACTGACAGCTTTGCTTGAGACTTTACCACAGCGGTAGTAGTCATGTGAGTCAAGATTAGTGCTACAAATTGGTATTGGACAACAAGTCACACACCACTAAAGAAAGGATAAGACATTGTCAAACCTCAATATGAGTCCCTGTAGACTCGAGGACAGATAGTGGTTCTTTGGGTTGTTTGAACCCCATCCGTTTGGAAGTGCATGACTAGTATAGTATCGAGAAACACATACCTACTGTTACTTAATTGAACAAGAGCCACTTAGGAGCCATCTCTTAGACTCATCATTGATTGGCTATTCCATAGGCTTGCCACCTATGGCGAAGTCTAATCCTGACAATCTTAGAGACATGTCCATAAACCTACCCATATTTTTTGAGTCATCTAGTATCCTATACGGAGTTTTTCCATAACCCTTATGACTTAGACAAATATCCACGCACCACTATTGATAGAGTGATGTACTTACATAATAGGATTTTCTCAAATCAGTGCACTCTTCTAGCAAACCTAATGCCAGATCACGTAAGGATGAAATACATACTAGTGAGAGTTGTAGAGTAGGGTGACCAATTTTTCATGAGAGATCCATTCACTTGTCATGTGACTAGATATGTTAGATTGAACCAAGCTTTCACCCGTGTGTTTTCACATTCACCTTTCTAGATATACTATTCGTTTACTAGATGGTTGAGATGAGCAAACATTGGCCAGTGCACATGCTACAGACCAGATGCAAACTCTACAATTTCATGCAGATTATGTTTTCATATTCCTTAGGACACGTTGTACATTTATAGATGTTCTCGCCTTCATTCCATCATAAGGAGCCCTCTTCAGTAGTAGTTACTGGTTATGTAGATAGTTATAAGAGCCCTAACACGCAATAGAGTCATATCACCTGTCTTTGTTGCATTATGGAACAGAGTGAGATACTTGACTTAGGACCGAGTTAGCTACGACCTGGTGAATGGTCAAGTTCCTCTTACAAGGACACCTGAGTGTTTGACTTCGACTAGCAACAGTGAACCATACAACCCATTAGCATACACCCTTATTTGGTACTAGAGTCCACTATATGCTTACAGGACTCTGCAGGACACCTTCGTATAGCCGGAGAATCTGGAGCAGAGTGCCCTGAGGTACACGTAGTTGACCTATCACATTGATGAGGATCAAAGAGATGGGTAGATGTTAGGCTGCATACCTCACACCGATATAGCTTTTCTGATGTAGTCCATACTAGTATCTTGTAGTACCTAGAGTATCTGCTTGACCAATAGACCCTTAGGGGAGAGCTTAGGTTTTTCCCGCCAATGTCATTTTAGTCCCCATAGTTTGCAATGCCTTAGGAGCTAGTCCGGTGAGGTGACTCGAGCATGCATGGTCAACCCGGCGAGAGGATTCGAGCATGCATGGTCAGTTTAGCGAAACAATTCGAGCATATATAGTAAGTCCAGACATATGACTCCAGCATGTATGGCATGTTTTCACCAGCTAATTCAATCACGTGTAGTCTATCTAGCTAGATTATTAAGGAGCTAGTGAGCTTCGTCTGTGTTCAAAGTTCTAGCTTCACATTGTGTGTAGCTAGCTTTCAAGCGAGAGCTACTAGTTGCCAACAAGATGACATCTTTTGTTTAGTCCTCTGATTATAGTTGATGTGAGAAATTCCGAGGACATTATTTTTTAAGGAGGAGAGGTTGTAAAACCTCAACTTTAGTTAAGGGTTTTACCCGCTTGTAGTTTACCCGGTTCGGCCAGCCTCGAATCGGTTCAAGCGACCTCGAGCCAGAAGAATTTTAAGAATATGAGTATGAGGCCCAAATGGCCATATGAACATGTTATGGATGCTGAGTATGCTCGATATGAATATGATAGTTTCAATTATGATACAATAGACCATGAGTTATCACCGAATACACGAGGTATACATATGATTTTTATGAGTTAGGCAGGATTTTAGGCCTAGATCTAGGCTGTTGCATCATTTAGCATCTGTTTGGGCTTTTTGACCATTTCCTTTGCATGCAGCATAGGAATTTTGGATCCCTTGATTGTGCCCCTGTGGGCCCAGCTTGATTGAGTTTAGGGTTCGAGGCACATTAAACCTTCTTACTTTGATTCCTGCATATAGAGTCACCTTTAGGACTTGAGTTAGTTTCGACTTTGGACGGTCTCGATCCGAGCTTTCCATCTGTAGGTATAGTGCATATACCCAAATGTGGGCCCCACTAGGCCACGAGTTATTAGATGTTCAGATCGTGCCATGTGGCAAGAACTGAGTTGTCCATGTCAACCCTTGTTTTCTCCCATTTATATTTCAAACATTTCCATTGATTTTCAGATTTGCACCATTATCGTCGTCACCAGTTTGGCTCGGCACCGGTGAAACCGTGACCCTTTTCCAACCACCGGATCAGTAAGGCACTAACTACCTTGTGGCCAGCTGTCGGTCAATACCTACCGTCACCAACGGAGCCACCGCATTTGCAGTTGGCGACCAAGTTTTATCACTATTCATCACCACCACCTCCACCCTTTCGGGCCATTTTTCCAACGCTGGTGAGCCACCTCTGGCCAGTCGCCCACCCACACAGTTTCTATTCACTAAGATCTCCATTTTGAGACGACCCACGATGACCGTCACGGTCGCACCCAATGGCTATACCTCACCTTTCCAGCTGATTTCCGGCCAACCAATGGCCAGACTCCGGTGATCATCATCACGAACATCTTCCGCCTTGATGCACCCTGTCGATCCCGATCGACGGCGACCTCAGCTGTACCACTATCGGTGTTTTCCTGCGTTAGACATCGCCACCCCCTATTTGCCCCGTTTGCCCATGACCATGTCCGGTTACCTACATTCATGTCCGTCTGGCCATGCTCGAGTCCGCCAGTCCGAGTCTGCCCATCTAGTCAGGCCCGCCCAGCCAACCCAGCCCATTTTTTAGTTAAGCTAGACCGGGTTGGTTCAGCCCATTATGTTTGGTCGGATTCATCTCGGTTTGGTCACGCTTAGCTTATTTTTGGACCGTTTTCATCCGTTCTTACGCCGTTTTCGGTAATTCGAGAACTTCTATATTAGTTGTGATGTATATTCACATGATTTAACATGATTAGATGTTATGATTATTTTTATTTATTTATTATTTTATTTATTTATTTATTCATTATTATTTATTTATTTTTTATTTTTATATTTATCATATATGGTGAATATTTATATGATTATTTGTTATTATTAATATTATATTTAATTATGAATATTACTCTTATTATGTTTATTAAATTTTTTATATATTTATTTATTTATTTATTTGTTCGTTATGTGTATGTTATTAATTGTTTGTATTTAATTATGCATTCTTATATTGTATGACTATGATATTACTAATATTCTTTGATTAATGGGTATTAACTAATTCTTTGTCTATTTCTTTATTTATTAGATTATATATATATATATATATATATATATATATTAATTTATTGATATGTTTACTAACGCGAATATATGCTGATACTTGCTCATGTTTACCAGTACATTTATATAGTATAATTATATTATTATTTTATGGTTATAGTATTGTTCATGTTTATGTACTTATGATTTATCAATTATCTACGAGTACATTTTCTTGTTTGTTTATTTATTTATTATTTATTATTATTGTGTCTTGATTTTTGTACCACATGTTTAATTATAGGTTTGTTGGCACTGTTTTCTTTATTAAGATGTATTGATACTATGAGCACACCATGAGTATGCATCATATAGATATGTTACTATTCTACCTAATAGTGGGTTCCGATGTAGGTTTTGGAGTCTGAGCTCGCCTGTAGATGTGCAAATACGCTTGGAGAATATAACACCCTATTTCGGTTCATCTGCCAATCAGATTGGAAAAGCTACTAGCGACCAAACACTTCACTAATCTACATGCATGGATGAGATGTTTAGGCTCTAACGTGATTTTAGATGCATGATGTGCTATGAAATTCATATTCAAAACAAAACAAACAAACCCATTAAAAATTTGAAAAACAACAATATTTTTAAAACAAAACGAATAGAGTGTCCCTTGAAAGTGCTAAAACATCATATCCTCCATACAACATTCACATTATAATTATCTATATCTTGTTGCATCGGGTCTCAATCCCATTAGCTTATCACGTTCAGTTCTATTCATGATAATCAACACACAGATCATATCACAGTTTCACAAAACAATTCCCACAATCAGACATAATATCATTTATCCACATAATTCTCAGCAATTCATCACACAATAATTTCCATTCTATTCGGCAAGTACATGTGTGCATGTTATATCCTCTACTCTTCCGCAATCCCGACAACACTCAGTCATTCAGCCTCTCACCTACATATATAATATGAAAACATCAGTAACGAGTGTTACTAGTCTGTAAATAACTAAGAGTGAAACTGGCATAGGAGGGATGACTCTCTTGTTAAATAAAATCTATCATATACTTCTTCATTATAATCACTCATAAGGGCACTAATCAGGAGCCATCAACCTCAGCTTAACAGGATTCCATTCTGACTCGATAAAACAAAAAACTAATGCTCACTATGACACATTCACACATCTAATATCACACTCACATCAAAGCACTCACATCAATATTATCTAAATTACATTGTAGTTAATTAGAAACTTATACATAATTTACCTAATTAGGTCATTAACATTAATTCAACACAATTCAAATCAGACAAATTCATTTTATTTACAATCAAAATATTTTATCACACCAATCAATCATATAGTAGCATATTGTGCTAATAATTATCAATTTTAATTAATTAGGTTCTAGTCAATTATACCTTGCATTATTGGCAATCAGTGACAACTAGGGTTTGTCATGCAGTTCTGGGATCGAATTTGGTAACCGGCAACGTTTGAAATTAGATCTGGTTTGGCTTTATAAAATCGGCAAAAATCCGGCTATTTTTAAGATTTTCCAGTAAATCCGATTTTTAGCGAATTTTCAACAGTTTCCAGCAGTTTTTTGGTGAGGTGATTAGGGTTGTGGGTCGATATTGGCTTCGCTAGCTTGTCACGACTACGATGAAAGTGAGGGTGATGGTAGCAGCGATGGTCATGGCCAATGGCCATGGGTCGGCCAGGTTTGGTCAGCTTGCCCTATTGGCCATGGGCCTGTATTGGTCGTGGCGCACGAGGAGGGGGAAGGATGTCTGGGATCAAAGGGCCAGCGACGGCAGCACGGCAACAGCAGAACAAAGCAGTTGTCTGCGAAACAGCATTGGGAGCGAGGTGAGAGTGTGTGGCGTTGGGGCGTCCGGGGCGTCAAGGAGGCCTGGTGTTGGCCGGGATGGTGGGGGTTGGCATGGCAAGGCTCCAGCAAAGTCGATATGCTTCAATGGGCTACGGTGCGGCATTGAGATGCAGCGTCGGCAGCAAGGTTTAGGGCCGCATCGGGACGGTGATCAGGGTTAGGAAGGGGAGCATTAGGGGGAGGGTTTGGTGGCAATTTCGTAAATTAAAGTTTACTCAACTCCGACTCGAGTAAAAAATAATAACTAACTCCTAATAAGTTCTATAAATAATATAAAAAATATGGAAATATTTCATAAAATATAGTACACTTCATAACATCAACATGACATGTTTTATAACTAATAACCCACCCAAATTACTATTTAACCCATCCTAATACGTTATTCGGCCTAAAAATAATTTTACGACCAAATACATTAAAAAAATAACTACATACTATCATATACTCTTAATTACTAATTTCTCATCATTTTTATAACATTATCATCATATAATAAGATAAAACCCTCAATGTTCATAATGCATGGCTTGCTTCGGCTTAGCACACTTGTCATGAAAATGACTCGACTCGAACCTACGGATAAACTAACTAGTTCGCTTATGTAAAACTGTGACTTTAGTCACGTGTTTTACAACATTCTCTCCTTAGAAAAATGTCATCCTCAAAATTTTACGCAAGGAGGTTTCAAACTCATCCATAAACTAAAAGACTGGGTCCTCAACTAGAGTACCTAATTGTGAAGCTGGTTGTTTGAATATCTCTCGGTATCTCTTCTTAAGCCTCGTCTTCGTGTTCCCGTGTAGATTCCTCAACTCATCGATCGAGTCCATTGCACTCGTGACTAGTAGAACTTCTTTTCTCCAGGAGAGACCTTCACTCGATGGCCCACAATCTTGTCTGCATCCTCTGGGTTTGTCAGGTCTAGTTGTAGTTATATCTCTCCCAAACTGATGACATGAGAGTTGTCTGGATAGTACACCTTCAGCAATGACACGTAGAATACATTATCTAAAGCCGATAGATGAGGTGGAAATGCTAGCCTATAGGCCGCTTGTCTAGTGAGGCCTCGATCACATCAAATTGTCTGATATATCGTGGACTAAGTTTTCCACAAGTCCCCAATCTCATTTTTCCCTTAGTCGCACAGACCATCAGAAGAATGTGATCTCCTAATGTGAAGTGAACCACACGTCTTCACTGATTGGCATAAACTTTTCTGTCAATCCTTAGCTAACCTCATTCTCTTCATGATCTGCATCACTACCTCCTGTGTCTACTTGATCATTTCTAGCCCAACTACTATTAGTTCGCTGCCATGTACCCAACAAAGTTGGGGCTCGACATGGTCTACCATATGGTGCTTCAAATGATGTCATTCTAATTGTGTCCTAATAACTATTATTGTAGGAGAACTCCACTAGAGGTAGATGCTCTTCACAGCTTCCTCCGAAGTCCAGAATGCATGCTCAGAACAAATCCTCTAGTATCAATACAGTTTCTCTCAGTCTGCCAATCTCTTCGAGGGTAAAAGTTTGTTCTAAATCTTGACTTGGTGCACATAGCTGCAAGGAAAGCCTTCCAAAATCATGATGTAAATCTCGGATCCCTGTCTAATATGATCTCTCTTGGCAGTCCATGTAGTACTGAGTTGCTTTGATCTCTGTAAAACATGGCCAATGTGGTCAGTGGGTAATCCATCCCTGATTGGTATGAAATGTGCACTCTTTGTGAGTCCATCTACTATGAACCAGATAGCATCCTTCTATTGGTGGGTCCTAGGAATTCCAACTACAAAGTCTTCTGGCATATGCTCCTCCCACTTCCAGTCTGGGGTGGCTACAATGTTCGACCTAGGCGTACTGTGCTCAGCTTTCACTTGTTCACCAAACATCTGGCGACCATATCGTACACCTCTCTCTTCATTTCTGGCCACCTTAGATGGGATTGGTAGGAGGTCGGATCGTGGTGCTGTCTTCACTCCACCTGGATGCACTAAGCTTCTCGAGTGTGTGAGCTTTGTGAGGAATTCTACTTTGAAGTCTAGGATACTCTAGAACATCTGGCACAAATAATCAACCTCTCAGTCTACCTAATCAATCTACATTGTAGCCAATTCCTTGTGTGCTCCCTGTTCCAGCAGCCGACTCAATTGTTTGTCTGCCTCCTGTGCAACCCTAATCTATTCAAGCACACTTGGCTAAATGGACAGTCGTGCCATTGATCTGACCAACTGTCTCTAGCCTGTAGCATGCTAGAGTCACTAACACTACTGCCAATCCTGTGGAGCCTCGAACTTACTTCCTGCTAAGAGCATCTGCTACCACATTTGCTTTGCCCTTGTGGCATGCTATGTCGATCTCATAATCTGATCACTGTTCTAGCCATCTTCTCTGTCTGGTGTTCAAATACTTCTGCATGAAGATATATCTCAGACTTTGGTGATCAGTTAAGAATCTGAAAGTTGTTCCATACAAATAATATCTCCATATTCTGAGTGCTAATATGACTGTTGTGTGTTATAGGTCATGTGTAGGATAGTTGTGCTCATGCACCTTGAGCTGACGAGATGCATAGGCTATTATAACCTTATCCTTTTGCATCAAACACAACCTAGACCAATGCCTGAGGCATCTGTGTAACCTAAAAAATCTTTGTGTCCTTCTAGCAATGTGAGGACATGCACCAAAGTCAGCCTCTCATTCAACGTCTTAAAACTCTGCTCGCATTCATCTATCCATCTGAATTGTTCCTCCTACCTTGTTGGCCATGTAAGAGAGTTGTTATGGAAGAGAAACCCTAGATAAACAGTCTATAGTATCCAACTAGGCGTAGGAAACTTCAAACCTCTATAGGTGTGCTTAGGCTGCCTCCACTAGTTGCTACTACTTCTATCTTAGCTGGATCTACTAAGATACCTATTGCTGATATGATATGGCCGAAAAGTTCACCTCTAAGAGCCAAAAACTTCATAGAAAACTTTCCATACAACCATGCTCTCTCAATGTGTGCAAAACAATCCTCGGGTGTTGCTCGTGCTCTTCTTTGGACAATGAGTATACTAGTATGTCATCTACAAAGACGATCACAAACTTATCCAAATATGGACTGAACACTCTATTCATGAAGTCCATAAATGTTATTTTAGCATGGGTCAATGAAAAATGGCGGGACCAAAAACTCGTAGTGGCCATATCTTGTTCTGAATGCAGTTTTTAGGATGTCATCTGCTCTAATTTTCAACTGGTAGTATCCTGACCTCAAATTGATCTTCGAGAATGCGACGGTTGAACACAGCTAGTTGAATAGTTCATCAATGCAAGGAAGAGGATATTTGTTCTTAATAGTTTTGCATAGTTTTGGCATCTATAATCAGTACTAAAAACATACTTCATCCTTCTTCCCCACAAATATCAATGTTAAACCTCATGGGTGACACTTGGTCTGATGAACCCTTGATCCAATAGTGTCTGTAACTATTCCTTAAGTTCCTTCAACTCAAGAGGTGTCATTTGTAGAGAGATCGGTGTTGTGTGTAGCATCAACTCAATGGCAAGATCTACTTCTCTGTCTGGTAGCAATCAATATTCTCATATGGAAAGCCATCGCTTAAATTCTGTGACCACTGAATCGACTCAATGTTTAGTCTATCCCCTGAACTACTCTTCTCAGCCAGTACTAAAGCTGTCATTATCAGCACACTATCCTGGTCTAGATGTCTCACTGCATTCCTAATAGGATATCCATCCTTGTTTCTTTATCTCGCCTGACCATTGGAAGAAAAACCGGTGCCTTCCATGCTAGAAAATCCATCGTCTTTCTTTGACAATATATCATGGCTCCTTGCTTGAACATCTAGTTCATTCCAAATATCACATCAAATTCTTTTACTTTGAACAATATCAAATCCGCTACAAGTCGGCCTTTTTGAA
>JAURVB010002152.1:0-10276 GCA_033002965.1 Piper betle
TTCTTAGCATGCCTCATAGCTAGCTCAGTCGGTCTATCTTTGGTTATGACATTTGGTATCTCTTGAACGAGAATATATATTATAATAATTTGATTTATATTTATATTTTTATTGTATTTTAATTGTTCGAACTTCTTACTTTTCATAGTAGTTACCTTTTATTCACTTTTTTTTATAATAGTAAAACATTTGTTAAATCTACGTAGGGGGAGCGACATCTATGGAGTCTTTCCTCAAAGAGTTCTTCCCATCCGTATACCACAAAGCCGGGCACTATAATACCAAGGTTACTAATCGATACTGCAAGTTTAACGGTGACCTCCTCACTCTCTTCACCTCCTCCTTCTACTTGCCCGCCATCTTCGCCTCCTTTGGAGCTTCGGCGGGGGCTCTCCATGTTCTTTAGAGGTGCTGTCTTCCTCACTGGTGCCTTCCTCTAGGTGTTGGTGTTGGATTTACCAACCAGGTGAGCATATAATTAAATCAAGGAGCCTTATATGAGTGAGTTGCATCTCATATAATTATAAATTTTATCTCTTCTTTGGAGTATATTTAATGGATCATAGTACTTAAAATCTACATAAGTAAATGCAAAGAGAAATATTTAATAGACAAAAATTTCATATGAGCTTAAAGAAGCTCGTACAAGTTATATGAAGTGGATCTCACCGGAAATAAACTATAGATCATACTAATTGATTTGTTTGCTGCTTCGCACCAGATTGATCATGGGTTTTTATAACATTGTGGTGACCAGTGCAGTCAGTGCCCTTGTACCTCCCTGAGATGGCTCCTTCCTCCATGAGAGGAATGCGCAACAACATCTTTCCCCTCATGATCAACATCGGCATTCTCTATGCAGGCTTGGTTAACTACTTGTCCGTCGACGTTAAGGGCGGGTGGGGGTGGCGCATCAGCCTCGGCGCCGCGGCCATCCCCGCCCTGATCATCACCGTCTGCTCCATCTACCTCCCCGAGACTCCCAACACCCTAATTGAGCAGGGCGAGCCGGCAAGTGCGCATGAGATGCTCAAAAAGATCAGAGGTATCGACGATGTCTTGGACAAGTACGACGAGCTGGTGGCCGCGAGCGAGGAGTTGAGGAAGGTGGAGCATCCATGGATGAACATATTGAAGAGGAAGAACCGGCCGCAGCTGATCATGTCCATCTTGATCCCCTTCTTCCAGCAGCTCACCGGCATCAGCTCACCGGCATCAACATCATCATGTTCTATGAGCCGGTCTTGTTCAAGACGATTGGTTTAGAATCCGATGCCTCTCTGTGCTCGGCCGTTGTCACGGGAGGAGTGACTGTTCTGTCCGCCTTTCTGACCAATGTTGCAATGGACAAGGTTGGTGTTAAAAGAAAGACACGAGAAGTAAGAAAAACTTTTATTTCATTAATTGCTTGATTATTAAAATACAACTTATGGTAGCCTTAATATAGACTTTTAATCTAACTGGTGATACCTAGAAAGTAGGAAGCGGTTTTGCCCACTAAACATGTGTGCAACCACTCTTCCGTAGAGTAGGAACTACAAAATAACAAACAAACTAAGTGACTCCAATACGTGCATCAATTACAACGTACTTCCTAACAAATCCTAACAAATTGACTTATTCAGCATTCCCTCCCTCAAACTAATGATGCACACAATCAGTTTGAAGGAATACTATCCTCCTTTAATGGTTCTTAATTTCTGAAATGTTGGAATTTTTAGAGGTTTGGTAAATATATCAGCAACTTGATCTTCACTCCTACAGATAGATTAGATCAATTGTTCCATCTATTGCTAAGATCTCTCAAGAAATAAAACTTTACATCAATGTGCTTGCTTCTTCCATGCAGCACAGGATTCTTGGATAATTTGATTGCTGAATTGTTGTCACACATAATTTTTGTAGCTCCTTGTGGCTTGAATTGTAGCTCCTCAAGAATTCTCCTTAGCCAAATAGCTTGACAAGCACAAGCTGTAGCAGCAACAAATTCAGCTTCTGTACTTGACAAAGTGACAATTGGTTGCTTCTTAGAAGACCACGAAATTGCACCTGTCCCAAACATAAATGCATAACCTGAAGTGCTCCTCCTATCATCTTGATCTCCTGCATAATCACTGTCAGTAAATCCTAACAAATTAGACTTTTCACCTTTCTTGTAGTATAGACCAAAATCTCTAGTTCCTTGTAAGTAACGAAGGATTCTCTTGGCAGCTAACAAATGCATTTCTGTAGGATTCTCCATATATCTACTGATTAAACTTACAGAATAAGTTATGTCTGGTCTTGTCGCGGTCAGATACATCAAGCTACCCACGATTTGTTTGTAAAGAGCGTTGTCGACCCTCTTTCCTTCATGATCTTTATGTAGCTTTAAGCCAACTTCAACTGGAGTGCTTACAGGATTACAATCCTTCATTTGGAACTTGTCTAAGATATCTCCCACATATTTCTTTTGAGAAGCAAAGATCCCATCACGTGACTGTACTACTTCTATGCCAAGAAAGTAACGCATCATACCAAGATCAGACATTTCAAACTCATTCCTCATAGACTTCTTAAATTCTTCAAACATAGCATCACAATTCCCAGTAAATATTAGATCATCAACATACAAGCACACAATGAGCATTTTTCCTTTATTACCAATCTTGACAAATAATGTATGCTCGTAGGGACATTTTGAAAAACCAGCTTTAAGAAAATAAGACTCAATACGACTATACCAAGCTCGTGGAGCTTGTTTTAGTCCATAAAGAGCCTTTCTTCAATCTATAAACTTTATGTTCATTTCCAATCTTCACATAACCAGGGGGTTGTTTGATAAATACCTGTTCCTCCAAGTACCCATGCAAGAATGCTGACTTGACATCTAGCTGGAATATAGGCCAAGAATTTTGTGCCGCCAATGCAACCACCAACCTGATTGTGTCATGTCTTGCTACTGGAGAAAAAACTTCTGTATAATCAACCCCATATTGCTGCTTGTACCCTTTGGCAACCAAACGTGCTTTGTGCTTGTCAATTTCACCATTTTCTTTCAACTTTGTTTTGAAGATCCACTTTACATCAATAGTTTTATGTCCATTTGGAAGCTCGGATAGCTCCCAAGTATCATTTCTTTCAATGGCATCAATTTCAGCATCCATCGCTTTTCGCCATTTTTCTTCTTTGACAGCACTCTCAAAAGTTGTAGGGTCATAGTCTGCAAACAAAGCAAAGTGAGTAATTGGATCTTCAATTCCAGTTACCTCATAATCTTCCATCCAAGCTGGTCTTCTTCTAACACGGCGAAAAGATTGAGCTTCTTCTTCACTGACTTCAGCCACTGGTAGTGAATTCGCAATGGCTGTGGCAGTTGAACTTTCAGGCATAATAGATGCAGTTGTAGAGGTTGGACTTTCAGACATCATAGGTACTGAAATTTGCTCTTGTTCATCATCATTATCATAGAGGACTCGAGTAGGCTGCTGCTTATTCCAATCCCAAGTAGCCTCCTCATCGAAAAGAACATCCCTGCTGATCACAATCTTCTTTGTTAGTGGATTATATAATTTATATACTTTAGATGTATCACTTACACCAAGAAAGACACATTTTTCAGCTTTGTCATCAAGTTTCTTCCTTTTCTGATCTGGGACATGAGCATATGCAATGCATCCAAAGATTCTGAAATGATCCACATTTGGTCTTCTCCCACTCCAAGCCTCTTCCGGTGTCATGTTTTGAACAGCAAAAGTTGGGCTTCTGTTCAAAACATGAATGCTCCAGTTTTACTGCTTCTGGCCAAAAAGACTTTGGAATTCTTCCTATTCCCAGCAAACCTCTCACCATGTTGAGAATGGTTCGGTTTTTCCTTTCTGATACACCATTCTGTTGTGGTGTATATGCAGCTGTAAATTCTCTTCGAATGCCCTGCCTCACACAAAAAGCTTCAAATTCTGTTGAGCAATATTCACCACCACGATCTGTTCGTAGGGTCTGAATTTTCTTTCCTGTTTCATTCTCCACAAGAGCTTTGAAGTTTTGAAATGTAAAGAAAGCTTCTGATTTTTCCTGTAAAAAATAAACCCAAGTTTTTCTAGAAAGATCATCAATGAAGGTAATGAAGTATCGTTTACCTCCATTAGAAGTTGGATTTATTGGACCACAAATATCTGAATGCACCAGCTGTAAAACTTCCTTTGCTCTCCATGACTTCCCTTTTGGAAATTCAAAACGATGTTGTTTGCTAACAACACATCCTTCACAGATTTGGGAAGGAGTGGTGATTTGAGGAAGGCCCGTCGCCATATTTTTCTGTTGGAGGGTCTTCAATCCACCAAAACTCAAGTGTCCATAACGAAAATGCCATAGCCATGAAGGATCTTTCATTTCGGCCATCAAGCAAGATTGAATGCTTTCAATCTTTAATGGAAACAATCTGTTTGCACTCATTTGAAAAACTGCAATAGCACCTCTAACAGAATCATAAATTTCACACACACCATTCTTAATAGTGATTTCATAACCCTTTTCTTGTAACTGACCAGCACTCAATAAATTACTTTTCAGATTAGGAACATACAACACATTAGAAATTGTTTCCATAAAACCATTCTTGGTTCTTATTTTAATATCGCCTTTTCCCATCACTTTCACAGTAGAATTATCACCAAAATGCACAGTAGAATGAAAATCTTCATTTAGATGGGAAAAAGAAGACTTACTTCCACTCATATGGTTACTGCAGCCTGTATCCATATACCAAATATCTGCTTCAGACTTTTGTCCATCTTGAACAACCATCAACAACGTTTCTGCGTCCTTCTGCGACAAAATTTGAACTTTCTTCCTTCTCTTTACCATGAGGTGACCTTGAATAGCATTCAGATACATAATGCCCATATTTATGACATCGAAGGCATTCTACCTTGGATTTGTCAAAATCCCTTTCACCATGAGGCAACCTTGAATAACATTCAGATGCATAATGACCATATTTATGACATCGAAAGCACTCTACCTTGGATTTTTCAAAATCCCGTCCTCTACCTTTGCCGCGAGATTGGTCATTATTGGTCTTGAAATGCTTGTTGTCATCTATTTTCCCAGGATCTCCTCTTCCTCTTCCTCTACCTCTACCTCTACCCCTTCCCTTGAAATTGTTGGAATGGGTATCGGTAGAAGCCTTCAAAGCTTGCTCTTCTATTGTTGAACTTCTCTTCATCTCCTGTTCATGGACCAGTAAAGAGCTTTGCAACTCATCAAGAGAGAGTGTATCAATGTCTTTTGACTCTTCAATTGAGCAAACAACATAATTAAATTTTGGAGTCAAAGAACGCAAAATTTTCTCCACAATGGTGACATCGTCCATCTTCTCGCCATGGATTCGCATCTTGTTGCTAATCTCCATGGTTCTGGAACAATAGCTGGTGACAGATTCTCCTTCCTTCATTGCTAGCATCTCAAAGTCCCTTCTCAATGCTTGAAGCTGTGCACGCTTCACTCTCATAGAGCCTTGATACTTCTTCTTCAAAGAGTCCCAAATATCCTTGGAAGTTTCTTTGCAAAGAATAGTTTCCAAGATGGAACGATCAATGGCTTGAAAGAGATAATTTTTCGCCTTCAAGTCCTTCAATTTTCTTGCTTCTAGATCTGCAGTTTGGGTTTCCGTCAAGACCGCACCTGCTGGTGGCTCTTGTATTCCAGATTCAATGACTGACCAATATTCCTTTGACCGCAAAAATTTTCCATTAACATGCTCCAATGGTCATAATGACCATCAAAGCGTGGGATGGCTGCTTGCACAAAAATAGAATCTGTGGCCATGACTGCTGCTGGAAATAAAGAACTGCTGTTGTAAATAAAAGGAAAAAAACGTATTGTAGAATCCTGCAAAAAACTAGGCTCTGATACCACTATTACAAGTTAAAGAAAGAAAGACATGAGAAGGAAGAAAAACTTCTGTTGTATTAATTGCTTGAATATTAAAATACAACTGATGGTAGCCTTAGTATAGACTTTTAATCTAACGGGTGATACCTACTTAACGCGTTAGCTACAGCACTGCACGGGTCGATACGCACAGCACCTAGTATCCATCGTTTACAGCTAGGACTACTGGGGTATCTAATCCCATTCGCTCCCCTAGCTTTCGTCTCTCTCTTCTTGGTTCATCATGCTATAGCTCTAGGCTTGCATACAACTACATTGATTTTAGTAAAGGGTGCTTTAGATGCGCGCGGTTCCAAGTTAATGCCAGATAAAAAGGAAGTAGTTTTGCCCACTAAACATGTGTGCAACCACTCTTCCTGTGGGAACTACAAAATAACAAACTAATCCAGCACGTGCATCAACAACAATATACTTCCTAACAAATCCTAGCAAATTGACTTATTCAACAGTTGGGAGGAGGTTTTTCTTCCTTGCAGGTGGTCTTCAAATGTTTATAGGCCACATTGTGATCGGGGTATTGATTGGCAACAAGTTTTGATTAACAGGTAGCGGTTCAATCGCAAAGGGGTACGCGGAGGTGATAGCGGCGTTTATCAGCGTCTACGTTGCGGCGTTCGCATGGTCATGGGGGCCGCTGGGATTGTTGGTGCCTACCGAGATCTTCCCACTCGAGATCAGGTCTGCTTGGCAGAGCATTAATTTGTCGGTGAACATATTGCTCACCTTCATCATCGCCGAGGTATTCCTCAACATGCACTGCGACATGAAGTACTTCCTCTTCTTTTCTTCGCCGTGTTGGTGCTGTTCATGACCTTGTTCATCTTGTTCTTCTTCCCCGAGTCGAAGAACGTGCTGCTCGAGGAGATGGCCTTGGTGTGGAGGCGCCACCGGTTCTGGGGAAGGTTCATCTTCGATCAGGACATCCCCCAAGGGATTCAGATAGTCGCACTGCAATATTATTGTCGTCGGAAAATGCTCACTCTGCTCGAGGATGAGATGCCCAAAAGATGATCAAATGATCGACGTGAATTTGTTTGTTGCAATTTTTTATAGAAACAATTGGAAACCGGGAAATCCCAATATTGGGGATCAAGAATTGAAGAAAAAAGAGACCAAACTATTGCTTTTCAATTCCATGATTCGTCTGATTGCCTGCATGAAAATTTACTTCGGCCAAATGTACGTTCACTCATGCATGAAATTTTCTTCCTATTGCATCCATCCGAGTGCACATAACTAAAATAAAATGCTCCAATAAATCCTACATGACATATGCCACATAAATTGCATGGCCATAAAATTCTCGCATATACAAGATTTAGAATATACGATAACCTAGTTTAATCTCACGTCTAATTACCTCATAAACTTTAGTTAGTTAACCACTTGTGAAAATATAAATATAACTTAAGCCCACCCGAGATTGTTACAAATTAATAGGGTTGTATTGAATAATAGACTGGTAGCCAGAAGGTAAGAATTCCAAAGAACGATTCTTTTAAGGCGAGTAGACTGCGATAACCTTAATTTAATAATACCTAATTGGATAAGATCACTTACGGTTAAGCCGTTATAGAATCTATGAGAAGCCAGCTCCAACTCATATCTTAACCTGAAAGCTGACTTTTTATTCCTAAATAATGACCAAAATATTACTAGATATAAATTCCCAACTAATTGAGAACCGGCCAATAATTTCCAGCGCATATCTGTTTGAATCCAAATGATCTCTTCTGGCATTTGAGATTTTGCAATAAGACTTCAATTACAAAAATGCAATAAAGAATAGTTAATTAAAAATCACAAAATTATAAAATGAAGCAAATTTCCAGCTTTCTCATTTACGGCTATAACCACTGCAATCTCAAACTTCAAAATGAGATGTCATTGCTATCAATTTACACTTATGTATGATCTAATTATGCGCCTAAAGATTAGACTCAACCTTCTCTACGTTCCAGCCGTGTAATACTCTATTCACAATATTTGCATAATTCAAAATATATTAAGTACATCTAAAATATTTCTAGAATTCAATATAAAACACATGTCATAACTTCCTTAACATTTTGAGAAGTGGGATATTTCTTGACCTAATATGATTAATCACTCTAAGAAGTACCTATTTTACAAATTTAAGTCAATCTTTAGAAATAATTAATTTTGGAAAATGATTCTTTGACGGTAAAGATGTCATGGGATGGGGGTTTTTTCTCTCTATGTACAACTTTTTTTATTAATATTAAATAAATCTGGTATAAACTAGTGGCGTGGATAAGAAATGGAGTTTTAACGTTGTTAAAACACCACTCGTTAATATTTGATTTAGGGAATGCCATAGATAAATTATATGGGTTTACTTATGGTACGTTTAAATTAATTAATAGCATTTGAAATCAAGCTAATGATATTTTATGCTTAATTAACTTGGCTCAAATCTTTTGGCAGCGCACCATGCGGCGCCAAATCTGGGCCGCTGGATTTCAATCCAGTGGCCCAGATTTGATAAGCCGCCTGAGACCCGCCAACCTGCAACCCGACCGTCCGTTCGCCCGCCTGCCCGTCCGCCCGCTCGACCACTCACGCCTGCCCATTCGCCCGTCCGCCCGCTTGACCACCCTCGCGCCGCTGCGGCCCCATCCTGCCGCCTCCCTCCGCCCCGCCGGCGCCCTCCCCCCGCCACTGCCTGCCGCCGCGCCCCCCCACCCTCGTTCCCCTCTTGCCCCTGCGGCCGCGCCCTTCCAACAGGGGTGCGGGGCTCGGCGGCAGGCAGTGGCGGGGGAGGGCGCCGGCAGGGCGGGAGGGCAGGCGGATGGGGCACCGTGGCGGGGAGCGGGCAGCGGCGGAGGGTGGTCGAGCGGGCGGACGGGCGAACGGGCGGGCGAGGGTGGTGGGCAGCGGCAGGCGGGGGCGGCGGCTGGGGGGTTGCTGGCGTGGCGGCGGGCGGTTGGAAGGGGTGGCCGAGGGCGAGGGGGAACGGGGGGCGTGTGGGCGGTGGGCGGGGCCGGGGGAGGGCGCCGGCGGGGATTGGGGGGACGTTGGGTGGGCAAGGGGGCAGCGGTGGGGGCGCCGCCGGCTGGGGGGGGGGGGGCGGTCCGACGAGCCGCCGCGGACAAGCAGACGGTCCGGCGAGCCCTGCGGACAAACGGGCGGGCGGGTCTAGGGCGGGTCTGACGGGTCTGAAAATCAGATTTAGGATAGTGAAATCTGGGCCGCTGGATTTCAATCCAACGGCCCAGATTTGGCAGCTGCATGGTGCGCTGCCAAAAGAGGGCAGCGCACCATAGCGCTGCCCATGTCTAGTTGTTGTTTTCTTCTATCTGTATACCCCTCCACGTATATTTCAACACATAACAAATTGTTTGGTTAGAAAAATGGGGATCAGGAAGCCAGCTTATCAACCAAATTTAGGCTCTTAGCTCACCCTAGCCAACACTCATTTGCCGCTAAAAATCCAAATTTAGATCATTTTTGGATTTACTTCATTGACCAAGTTGTCATTCCAATCATCTTATATAGTTATTTCTGTTATATTTAGCTAGATGATAGTTTCTCTTCAACTAAGCGCCAAAATTAGCAACACAACCAACAAATTGTCTATTAAAGGACGAGGGAACTTGAGATAATGATAAACATCTTAACTGACTTACCTCATTCCAACGCTGCTGCAAGCCTATAAAAAGAAGATTCATATCCAAGTGATCTTCCTCATCACATACTCGTATATATATATCGACCCTGAATTTTTTTTTAAGAGGGTCGAGTAGTTCTGTTCTTTTCAATCTCTCTAGCTATTAGGCTTCTCATAATCTAGCCCAAGAGGATCAAAATGGCCGGCGGATTTATCGCCACCACCGAAGCCGCCGGGAACCAACCCGGCAAGATGACTTCCTATGTTTTCTTTGCCTGCCTTGTTGCCGGCTCCGGTGGTTTGATCTTCGGTTATGACATCGGCATTTCAGGTAATCAATCACTGTGCCATGTAAATATATAATTTTCTTGATCTACCGGATGCCAATTCCGAAAGGGTGGGGACATATATTGTAAACCAGGAATGCTTCAAATTAATTATTTTGATGGAATGTTCACTAGGTGGAGTGACATCCATGGACTCTTTCCTCGAGCAGTTCTTCCCATCAGTGTTACACAAGGAGCAGAATGCTAAGGGCAGCAACCAGTACTGCAAGTTCAACAGTGAGCTCCTCACTCTCTTTACCTCCTCCCTCTACCTGGCAGCCCTCGTCGCCTCCTTCTTCGCCTCTGTCATCACTCGAACATTCGGACGACGAATCTCCATGCTCTTTGGAGGTGCTGTCTTCCTCGTCGTTCATCTAGCAATACA
>JAURVB010002153.1:0-11090 GCA_033002965.1 Piper betle
AATCGGAATCGGCCGATTTAAATCGGAATCGGTTTTTTAGGAAATTACCAAAATACCCTAGGTATAATTTTTATTAAATTATTTAAGCATGGGTAAAATGGTAATTTGGATTTAAAAACCTAAATCATACCCTCCTCCCCCCCGATTCCGCCGCCCGACTCCGACCTTCCCTCCGCCGCCCTCCGCCGCGCTTGCGCCGTCCTCCCTCCGCCGCGCTTGCGCCGTCCTCCCTCCGCCGTCCTCCGTCCGACCAGGCCACCGCCGCAGACGTTGCGACCGCCGCCCGCAATCGGGTTCCGCCGGCCGACGCGAGGGCCGCGATTCCGCCGCGATTCCAGTCGGATTCTTGGTACAAGTTGTGTTTTTTATGCTGGGATCTTGGTTTTTTAATCGTTTGTTCACCACTTATTGTGTATATTCCTAGTTGAACCAAATTTTTGATTATTGTGTATATTTCCATCAAGTGGAGTTTAGGCATTCTGATTATTGGTAGTTTTGATCATGTTACCGAAAAATTAACTTATATTAGAGGCGTCCAGTTGTTTTTTTGTGTACTTTATAATTCTCTTATTTTTTACACATTGTATTTTTGATTCTGTTGTTGAAGTGAATGCATGCTCTTTTGATTATTGTGTATATTTCCATCAAGTGGAGTTTAGGCATTCTGATTATTGGTAGTTTTGATCATGTTACCGAAAAATTAACTTATATTAGAGGCGTCCAGTTGTTTTTTTTGTGAACTTTATAATTCTCTTATTTTTTACACATTGTATTCTTTGATTCTGTTGTTGAAGTGAATGCATGCTCTTTTGATTCTGCATATGGTTCACTACTCATCTGCATTTTGCACTCTATGTTAGGAATCCCTTTGGTGGTAGACATAAACCTTTACAGAATCAGTGAATGCTTGTTTCGCCTTTTTTTTAACTTGTATCTGAATTTTGATGTTTATCTCATTCTATGAACATTAGGTGTTTTTTTTGTTTTTTTTCTAGTCTATTGATTATTGGAAATTATAAACTTCATCAATCAATAATAGATCCCTTTGATATTCGTCATTTGATAGAATTCGTTGACATTTGTCACAGAGCATTTGTTTTGTGTCTTCTTCAGCAAATGATAGGCAATATTTCATGTACTCATCATCCAAACAAAAATCCTAAATTGACCGACAGGGAACCCCGTGTGTAGGAGCTGATTTGTTTTGTACTCTCTTCACTGCCAGTGTAGTTTGTACTGCTAGTGTTGATATGCTAGGGTTTTTAGGAACTGTAATTGACGGTTTTTGCAGATAATTGTCTTTGCCTTGGTGTTCAGTTAATTGTCATTTGAAGTTATCAAAATTTCGAGATATCAGGGAAGATGGATTTTGGATGGGAATATGGCACACCACTTGATGCATCTAAGAAGCAAGTCATCTGTAACTTTTGCGGAAAAACCATAAGTGGAGGGATATATCGCTTCAAGCAACATATTGCTGGACTCAAAGGAAATGTTGCTGCATGTAAGAAAGTTCCTGAAGCAGATGCACAAAAAATGAAAGATTATTTCAAAGGTGTGGAAAAGGCGAAGAAAGAAAAACAAAGGATTAGAGAAGATATAGGGTCATATGGTTTGAATGACTCAGATATGGAAGAGATGGAAGTTCGGGAGCAAAGTGTTAGGTGCTCTAAGTCAAGTACGAAGAGGAAGGCACAAATTTTTGAAAGGGAAAAGAAGAATACATCGGGTCAAATGAGATTATCTACGGCAATAGAAAAGAAAGCAAAAGAGCACTTCCACACAGCCATTGCTCGATTCTTCTATCACTGTGCCATTCCTTTCCATGTTGTAGACTCGCCTTACTTTCACAAAATGATTGATGTGGCAGGTAAATATGGTAATCAAGGGATCAAACCTCCGGGCAGAAATTCTTTGTCAGGCAATCTTCTTACTGCTGAAGTGGCATCCATAAATGCTAGTTTAGAGGACATAAAAATAACTTGGAAGACAACAGGCTGCTCTATTATGTCTGACGGGTGGACTAATCAATCCGGTAAAACTTTGATCAACTTTCTAGTTTACTGCCCAAGAGGAATGTATTTCCTTGGATCAGTGGATGCTTCAGACAAAAAAAGGATGCTACGTATTTATTTAGTTTACTGGATAAAGTAGTTGAAGAAGTTGGGGAGGAAAACGTAGTGCAGGTTATCACTGATAACGCGTCGGCATACAAAGCTGCAGGGAAGATGCTAGAACAGAAGAGACCACATCTATTTTGGACTCCGTGTGCTGCCCATTGTATAAACTTAATGCTGAAGGACTTTGCAAAAATTAAGAAAGTTGGAACATGTATTATGAATGCACAGAAAGTCACTAAACTTATATACAACCACTCATGGTTGTTGGCTCTTATGAGGAATAATTTTACAAATGGACATGAATTGGTGAGACCTGGGGCAACTAGATTTGCTACTCATTTTTTGACGATTGCTAGTTTCCTGGAACACAAGCAGGCTCTGAAAAAGATGTTTGTTTCTGAAATGTATTCATCATCGAAGTTTGCAAAAGATGAGGATGGAATAGCAGCTGAAAATATTATCTTGAGTGCACATTTTTGGAAGAAGATGGAATTTGTCCATAAAACAATTGAGCCACTTATTCGATTTTTGAGATTGGTGGATAGTGATGAAAGACCCTCGATGCCATTCGTTTATGATGAAATGCAAAAGACCATAGAAAAAATAAAAGAGGTACATGACATGAAAGTAGAGCGATACAAGTTATTTGTTGATATCATCACCAAGAGATGGGCGAATCAATTTTGTCATCCTCTTCATGCTGCAGCATATATGCTTAATCCTCAAACCCGTTATCGCCCTGACTCAAACATTGTATGCTCTTATTTGACTTACATTCCTTTTATGATTTTTTTAACAATTTCATATTGCTTGTGGTTGATTGGGAATAATTTTGTAGCCAAGTGAGGTGTATCGTGCATTCAATGATGTCATTTGTCGTTTGGAAGTCAATGAGGTAGCTCGATCCATGGCATCTTTGCAGGTCAAGATACTATTATTTTTAATTTTTATATATAAATGTTTATGTATAACTAAATATGATGATTCATTTTGTTTTAATATTTTGTAGTGGTCCGATTTTGTATCTGCAAAAGGAGATTTTGGACATTCTCTTGCCATTACCAATAGAAAAGTCCTCCACCCAGGTAAAATCCACCTTTCTCCAGATTTCATATTTATTGCAAGCTTATAAGTAAATCAATTTATCAAATGTAGCATCATGGTGGGAGCAACATGGTATAAGCTGCCCTGAACTGCAAAAAATAGCGATTAGAATACTTAGTCAAACTTCATCATCATCGGGGTGTGAACGTAATTGGAGCACTTTTGACCAAGTACATACCAAAAAGAAATCGACTTGCAAGGAAGAGAGTAAATGATCTTGTATATGTTCATTACAACATGCGGGTCAAAGAAAACGAGTTGAGGTGGAGGCATAAATATGATGCAGTTAGTGAAAATTTGAGTTTAGAAGACTCGTTAGATGAGTGGGTTGGAGAACGGGACAACCCATCCCCATCGGTATGTTTAAATAAACCTTACATCACATTCATGATTTTGTGTATGAATTTTTTTTGAATTGAAATGAATAGGGTATGACTTTTTTTATGTAGGATGATTTCTTTGGTACCAATGTTGGCAACAATGATGGTGCAGATGAAGAGGCCTTTGTAGCAAATGAAAGTGGCAACACATTGAAAACTGCAATTGGATCGTGTTCTACTACGTCTGGTGGTTTTTCTTTGCCTCCTCTTCCTAGTGGACAAAATATTGATATTGATGTACATATTGACTCCCAACAAAATTTGTCTTTGCCTCCTGAACCTGAGGGACTTCATATGAGTGGGAGTTCTACACCTCCTTTTACGCAGGGGTCTCATGTTAATGCGGATGATAGTTCTACTATTCCGATTGGTGATAATGACTCGGACTCTGAAGATGATTCAGATGATGACTTAGATGATTTAGTATTAAGCACTGCGTAAAATTGTGTTGAACATTTATTTTTTGGACTTGTATTAATGTCTTGTTGTTATTATTTGATAGAACACAGATGATGATATATGAACATTGTGTATATACTTCTGATATTGTGGAAATTGTGATAAATTGTGCTGCTCTTTTAGGTATGTAATTATATGAAATTGTGTTCATTACGTAAAGAGTATGTTTTTCAGGTTTGCTCTTATTTGAATTACATAAAGAGTATGTTCTTTCAGGTATGTTCTTATTTGTTCTTTCATGTATGACTCTACCGTTGTATTGTCATAATTACATACCTTTGTGATTGTTGTATAAATACTTGAATTTGTGTATTTATGTTGAGAAATTATATAATTATGTATTTCAGGTATTTTTGAACTGAGTTGGCAAATTTTTGTATATGACCGATTTGAACCGATTCAACTGAACCGATTCTTGGCCGATTCAGACCGATTCCGATTCCGATTCCGATTCACGGGAAAACCGATTCCGATTCCGATTCCGATTCATGCAACCATGGCTCTACTAAGTCTGTCGAATAGATCAGCAATCAAAGGAACAGGGTACTTATTCTTAATCGTTACCTTATTCAATCCCCGGTAGTCGACGCATAATCGCAATGATCCATCCGCCTTCTCCTGGAATAGAACAGGTGCCCCGTATGGTGCAATTGATGGTTGAATCTTCCCCGAATCCAGCAGCTCTCCTAGCTGGATCTTCAGCTCTGTGAGTTCCTTAGGCGACATGCGGTATGGCGCCTTAGCTGGTGCTCTCGCCCCCGGCTCCAGCTCAATCCGGTGTTCGATCGCTCTTTTGGGAGGTAACCCGTCTGGCAACTCAGCAGGCATTACATCGGCATAATCCGATAGTAAACCCACCATAGAATCCGGAACCGCCACCACACGATCCGGTTGAACCTCTACCATTACTGCAAGATAAGTCAAGGCTCCTTTCTTACACCCCTTAGCCACTTGCATTGCCGACAAGTGCTCAGTTCCGAAGGTGCGGTCCTCAACCCCTGAAGGTATCTTCTGGCCACGAACAAAACTTGCACCCGCTTTGTCCATAATCAGAATTCCTCCAAGATGTGGAAATACTCCAACCCCTGCAGTCCCCATGAAGGCGTTCCCGATGATCAAGTCGAAGTCATCCATTTCGATGACCATCAGGTCCGTTTGTCCCTCATAGTCTCCCAAACAGATCCTCACGTTTCGGGCAATACCCTCCACTGATCTCGCCTGAGAATTAACCGCCTTAATCTTGCTGGTATTGTTCACGGTCTTCAGCCCGATCCTCAACGCCATCCCCGTTGAAATGAAACTGTGCGTCGCACCAGTATCAACCAGCGCTGAAACCTTCCTCCCATTCACCACTAACAGGAACGTACATCAAGTTAGCTCCACTTTGAGCCCCGCGTTCAGCTACGAAGAGCCCCGAGTATCTGAAGGGTAGATGCTCGGGCAGGAAGCACCTCTTCTTCCTGGATTTGGGTTCGCCTCGTTGCACCATGGCATTAACCTTGGCCTTGTTCGGACAATCCCTTGCCCGGTGCGGTCCGTTGCAGATGAAGCATCCAGACTGCTTTCCCTCGTTCGTCCGGTTGGATGCTTGCCCCGCATTGAAGGAACCACCCTTCCTCTTTGGTCGCGGCCGCTGGAATGGTTTCTCCTTGCTATCCCGGCCGTTGCCTTTACTCTTGCCGCCTTGGAACTTTCTACTAGGACCAGCATCTTGTGAGATCCCAGTATGCTTGAAGTCCACAAGAGCATCGGCAGCCACCAAAGCCGCAGGCAAATCCTGGACATTTTGCCGCCTCAGTTCTGACTGAGCCCATGGTTGCAAACCCGTAATAAAATTGAACAACTTGTCCTCCTCCGACATGTTCTTGATATCTAGGAGACAAGAACTGAACTCCTTGACGTATTCTCTAACCGTACCTGTTTGCCTCAATTTCTTGAGTCGATCCCTTGCCATCCACGTGGTGTTGGTCGGCATGAATTGCTCCCGAAGTTCCTGTCTCAAGGAATTCCATGTTTCTATTCGGGGCCTGCCAGCATTCTCATCCTCCTCGGTGCGAGTTCGATACCATAACTTGGCATCCCCCGACATGATACATACTGGCCATAGAAACTTGGCGATCTTCGGGTATGTTCGCAGCAACGAAGTACTCTTGCATATCCCAGATAAAGTTCTCTAGATCCTTGGCTGATCTAGTTCCCTCGAACTTCTTCGGCTCTGGCACCTTGAGCCTCCCTGGAATAAAGCTTTCTTCGGCTGCACGGTCAACCCCACCGGGTTGAGGATATCCCGACTACCACCTGCTTCAACAAGCGTTATATCGGTGTGTAACGCCTGTATGACATCCCGGAACTCGTTCACTAGTCCCGCCGTTACTTCTTCCTTGACATCGGCTAGACCCGGGCATATTACTTACCCGAGTGTTCAATTCTGCCATCCCTTCAGTTATTGCTTGCAATCGCTCGAAGATGGTTCCACCATCTTCGTTGGTAGGTCCTCCCACCAACTTTTCCAGCCTTGTCAATCGATTGTCCATACTCCGGGTAAAAATTGTGGAGTCTTTCCTCAGAAAGATGGGTTGTGACTTGCGAAGCCTTCGGTTTTCACCGAACTCCGGGCTCTGATACCTCTGTCACAGGTCCAATCTAGGGTCTTATTTTTCGCCCTAATCTTCCCCTGTGCGGCGTGTTTCCCCCTCGGAACCACCAGCCAATAACACTGTGCAACCCGCGGAATTGTTGCACAGCACCCTCCGGACACCGGCTTTGCCCACACACCCGGACAAGTGCTCGGTAGTACCCGACTGCCCAGCGCACCAACACCGGCACTTGCCCCACCCGAGTCGCTGCGTCCTGCTCGGACACGCTCGGACACCCTATCGAGCTGCTCGAGCGCTGCTCGATCACCAAGCTCGCTGTGCTGTGTGTCCCAGCACCGCTCACCCAACACAGCCGGCGCACCCTGGTTGCAGGAATCACCAACCAGGTCTCGGTCACCAAATCCAACACACGCACAATGTTTTACGGGAACTCAGCCCAACCTTAATTCACTACTCTGAATACAAGGGTACAGGTAATCTTACACTTCTTGACTACCAGCAAGTTGTGGACAATCCCCACAACTTACCTCACAACACTCGGCACACACGCACGAGGTTCCTGCACAGACCCGGGGTGGCTCGGTATTCAGGGACACCGGCTGCACCAACAGCGTCACGGGAGGTTCCAGTCCTGGTCCCGACCAGGCCTGGCTGCAGACACCCACCGGACTCCCTTAACCCCGACTCGATCTCACTTCTCCACGCAAGGAGACACTCACCCACTTTGCTGTATGCTCAGATCTCACATTGATCTGTTCTCCTCTTGAACTCCAAATGAAGTCCCCCTTTTATAGACATTGGCTGGACATCAGGGGCAACACAACGTGATGGATCCTGGCCAACCAACTCCAGATCTATGGCTCAGCACCCTCCAACCACGTCACCAACCAAGTGATGTGCCAGAACTAGCCTTCCACCGTTGATCAGCAAATCCACGGACAAGCTTGCTTCAGCCACATCACCACAACCCTTGGAATCTCCAGCAAATTACTGGATCATCCCTGGTGCACCCCAGCCTGGTAGCTGAACCCTCCTGGTTCGCACCGGCTAGACAACACGCACCACACCTGCTCGGCAGGCTCCAGACAACGCGCACACGCCCAGCGCTGGGTCCGCACATGCTCGAACCCAGGTGCCGCAGATCAAACTCAACTCCAGATTAGTCATGCCTGGTGTCGGGTCGAACCCCATGTCGGCACACGCAGCGCTCACCCACTCGGCTCGCACCCTGGCTCCCGACACAATGCTCGGTCGCCCGCGCCGCTGCTGCACGCGAGTGCTCAGTCACGCTCGTAACCTCGCACACGCCTGGACTCGGTACGCGGTAGCGCTATGCTCGCGTCCTCGCTCGCGCGCTATGCACCATCGACGCTCGACACACACGATGGCAACAGCACCCGTCGGTCCCTAACTTCACTTCCAGCCCGATACACATCCTGGTAGGTTGTTGCACCACACGAATGACGCCGGCCATTCGCCTTGGACACGGGATAGGCTAGGGACAACCGCCAAACCCTAGTACCCGAATGTCCCTCAGGTTAACCCTGTAACAGTAATCATCCTCCAGGCTCCATCACATTGTGGGAAGCCCTTATGAAGTAGTTTACCACATTTTCAGTCCATGGATGCGCCATGGAGGATTGCGCATCTCAAACTTTGTAACAAGCTACCAAGTGAGACATTCCGAGATTACGTGCAACGATTTCAAACCTTGCCTCTCAGATGAAAGAAACTCTATATTGGAAGGAAATTGTCAGAATCTGCACCATGAATTCGAGACTAGCTGCTTGTTACCTAACTTCAGCTTAATGTTCTAGTTTTGAATATTTGAGAAAATTCTAACCTACGAGTTGTATCATACGAGTTCTGCTGGAAAAGCACTTTGAGTATGCGTCTGTCTGTCGCCGATGCATATGTTGCAAGTATCCATAACAGCCAAAGACGTGACTGGTGAGACAAACAAAAGCATGAGAAGAAGAACCATCATGCACCTTTTACCTTTTGGGGAAGCTTTGTCAAAGAAATAGCCGTATACTAAGGCTTACTCCTGACCTTGATGACACAAAAGATGGTTTGATGCACTTCCTAAGAAAGAGAAGATCACTCTTCACACGCCTAAGGAGCCTATCCATCTAGAAGACAAAAAATGTGAGGACCTTTTTTGCTTCCATCAACGAGTCGGCGATCCAACAAAGTGCTTCACCATCACGAAAATTGTCCAAGACCTGTTTCATGAAGGAAAGCTACAATACTCAGTACAAGAGATGGACAAAGGCAAAACAACAGCTAACACCATGACAATCATTCATGATCCATTATCTGATCTACTTCCAAGTACCATCAGCATTATTGATACATCAACCCAAGCAGAGAAGCATGATGCATTGCCGACAACGAGCATTGAGGAGGAATTTGAAAGAGAAGAAGAAAGAAGCCTCTTACCAACATCCCATCAACAACATCCAATGTCGAAATCCATCAACTTTTGAAGAGAAGCTAGCTCCAACATCTTGTCCAGAAATGAAAGTTGAAATGAACCTTGAAAAAGAAAATGAGATTGGCACTGAAGCAGTACGTCTTAGAAGGGGCCAAGCCACACACTCCATCTCAACAAAGCAACGCAAAAGTGCATTTGATGAGTTGTTTCGGCAGAAATATTATTTCAAAGAAGAAACATGCCATCTACACCGGCGGTGATACAAGACTCATCGCAATTGATCGTGGGTCTTCTTATGTAGATTCTGCTGCCCGATCTTGAACACATTCCACGCCGAAGGAGCTTTTATTCTTAAATATCAGCTTCCAAGTGAGGACTTTAACTACTTGATCACTGTGGCTTCGAACGAAGATTTGAGAACATGCTTGAAGAACAAGATCAGCTCACCAAAATCTCAGGGGCTCTACTCATGTTCACCTCTTCATGTTGCCCATCCAAATACACCCATCATGCACGACGATTGTTGAGATATTTCCTCTCATGAGAAAGTATTCAGTTACATTGAAAGTCGTGAAGACATGAAGATAAACTAAGAGGTACGACGAATTCGATGAGAATTTATGAAATACGTGAAGAGACTTATTAGTGAGGATTCCAATGCTCAAGAAGTAGTGTTTGGAGTTGGCTCTTCATTTCCAAGTAGTATTAATATCTCTAGTCTATAAATATGTGATTAAAGGTATGTGTTCGGTGTGCTTTCCCTTAGGGGAAGTTCCATGGAGTGTTCTCCTTTAGGGAGACTTGAGGCATTACAGATTTAGACAGGGTCACTATTGGTAGTGCATGTGGGAGAAGAAAGTGAAATTGTTTGTTGTGAGATGAAGATATGACTTCGGGTTCTTCGACAAGATCAACAGTGGTTAATTTTTTTTCTTTCTCTACCTTTGTCTGTGGATTGTAATTGGGAGTAGTGTTACTCTTTTGGGTGGAGTTTTCCACATTTGGGTAGAGTTTCTACTTTTATTAGGGTGAAGTTTTTCACACTTTGGTAAAATTTTCTACATGTATTGGGTGGAGTTTTTCCACATATAACGGGGATTGGTTTCACTCACAAGGGGAGAGTTTGGAGATGTTTTTCATCATCTCAAGTTGAAGTGGGGTTGTAACCCAATGTGTGAGATTGATCCATTTTTTCATTTGAGGTGTATGATATTTTTCTCAATTTCTCAAGAATTGTATCTTTCAGATCTTGTTATTGATCTGATTTAGGTTAGGAGAGTTTTGTCAAATTTTATTTCGATACATGATTGTAAGAGATTTCTTAATCAAAGTTGATCGAGTAGGTTGGTTTTCTTTTCTCTAAATTTGGAGGAAAGTTTCCATCCATTTTTATCTTAGGTGTCTCCTATTCATTTCATCGAGTAGGGGAAATATTTTCTGGCTTGTTTTCGCTGGAGTGTATATTTCCCAACAAGTGGTATCAAAGCCAGTTCATATTTTGGATCATGCTTTGGTTTGTGGAGCTGTGGTTTCATGACCTGTGGAGGTTCATGTTATGGTGGTCGGTGAAGCGGTGACCTGCAACAAGCTGGTTGCAACTGGCATCTGGCCGGCAAGGAGGAGCGGAGCCGGGAACGCCGGGGGCTGCGATGGCACCCCATGCGCTCCTGCAGCCATGGAGGCTGAGGGCCGTGACCAGGCAGCCCAATCCCGCAGCCGTCTGGGCTGTGACATGCTGCCCAATTTAGATCCGCAACTGGAGCCCGAGACAGCGGCAGCCAGTAGAGGAGCCGCTATAACACCCCAAATCCGGTTCACGCTCGTGAACCAAATCGGCATGTTACAGGCCTTGGTTAGGTCAGCTAACCCGAACCCAACTCGTGCGGATCTAATCTCGGCGTCTTAAGATGAAGATACGACTCGTCATACATGGATGAATGCACGGAATCCTAACATGATACTACATGGATGACAAGCAAACCAAAGTACACAC
>JAURVB010002154.1:0-14537 GCA_033002965.1 Piper betle
CTTGTGGGGTGATTCTGGCGTCGTGGCGGCGAGACGGTGGCCGGGGTGGGTCGTGGCGGCACGACGATGGCACGGCGGGGCGGGGCGGCGTTGCTCGGCGGCAGTGCGGCGTCGGCAGCGGCGGCGGCAGCACACAACAGTGGCGGCGGCAAGGGTTTGGGGTGAGGAAGGTGTCGGGGAAGATGAAGGGGCATGCGATGGCATTTTTGTAAATTAAACTTGACTCGACTCCGACTCGAGTCAATAATAATAACTATCTCCTAATAAATCCTAAAAATATCCAAAAAATTTGGGAAAAATCCCATAAAATCAAACGAACACAGCAACATCCAAATGATATGTTCTATAACTAATAACCCACCCGAATATAATCCAACGCGTCCTAATGCGTTATTCGGCCTAAAACTATTCTGCGATAAAATAAAAATAACAATCAATACTGTATACCTCCATATACTTGATAACCCATTTTTCATCATCTTTTAGACGTTATCATCGTACACTTGAGCATACATGACCCTCATCGCTCATAACTCACAGCTGGCCTCAACTCAGCTCGCGGTCCATGAAGCTGACTCGACTCGAACCAACGGTTGAACCGACTGGTTCACTCCCGTAAAACTCTGACTCGAGTCACGGGTTTTACAACCTTCCCTCCTTAGAAAAATTTCGTCCTCGAAATTTTAACCAAGGAAGTTTCAACCATGTTCCTCATCTAAATGTACATGTTGGCGTAGTACCTGGTTGTGAAGCTGGTTGCTCGAACAACTCCGGGTATCGCTTCCTCATCTCATCTTCTCGTTCCCACGTAGCTTCTTCAACTCCTCGTCGGGTCCATTGCACTCGTACTAGGGGAACTTCTTTTCCATGGAGAATCTTCACTCTTCGGTCCACGATTTGGACTGCATCCTCTGGGTACGTCAGGTCCGGTTGCAGCTCTACCTCTTTGAAGCTGACAACATGAGAGTTGTCAGGGTGATACTTCTTCAACATTGACACGTGGAAGACATCATGCACAGCTGATAGGTGAGGAGGCAATGCTAGCCTATATGCCACTGGTCCAATGCGCTCAATCACGTCAAAGGGTCCAATATAGCGTGGACTGAAGTTTCCCTCGCGTCCCGAATCTCGTGTTTCCCTTAGTCGGAGAGACCTTCAGGAGAACGTGATCTCCTAACGCGAAATGAACCTCACGTCTGCGCTGATCTGCGTAACTCTTTTGTCTATCTTGAGCTGACCTCATTCTTCTTCTAATCCTCATTACCACTTCTTGTGTCTGCTGGATCATTTCTGGCCCAACTACCACTGGTTCGCTGCCCTGCACCCAACACACTGGGGATCTACATGGTCTGCCGTACAGTGCTTCGAACGGTGCCATTCCAATCGTGGCCTGATAGCTATTGTTGTAGGAGAATTCCACCAGAGGTAGGTGTTCTTCCCAACTCCCTCCGAAATCCAGGATACATGCGCGAAGCAAGTCTTCCAGGGTTTGTATGGTTCTTTCCGTCTGTTGCTCGGCGGCAGTGCGGCGTCGGCGGCGGCGGCGGTAGCACACAACAGTGGCGGCGGCAAGGGTTTGGGGTGAGGAAGGTGTCGGGGAAGATGAAGGGGCGTGCGATGGCATTTTTGTAAATTAAACTTGACTTGACTCCGACTCGAGTCAATAATAATAACTATCTCCTAATAAATCCTAAAAAAATCCAAAAAAATTTGGGAAAAATCCCGTAAAATTAAACGAACACAGCAACATCCAAATGATATGTTCTTTCCGTCTGTCCGTCTGGTTCACTCCCGTAAAACTCTGACTCGAGTCACGGGTTTTACACCTTCAACCCTTAATCACTAGCCGGCTCTGTTTTGATTCTAGTGCTTATGTCAATGCTGAAGACGACGATGAAGTTGACACCAATCCCGACACCCATACTGACGATCACCCAACTACTTTGGTAGGGATTCCACTCTTGACACCAACCCAATTCCTTTAAAAACTCGGCCGATTGCTCTTTTCATGCTATCGAACTCCAGCTGACAACCGTGACAATGATCACTGCGAGCTCATCTCCATCCTCCCTTGCCATGTTCCCCTCTTGTCGAGCTCTTGTTCGTTCCCAAAGTTCCTATCTTTCTTTGTCTTCTAGTTCACCTCTCATCCATCTTTCTCATCAAAGGAAGCAAATTTTGCAGTGTTTTTGTTTTCCTTGTTCATAACTCAAGGAGAGGTTATTGTTTTTCCTAACTTTTTATGTTTTTTTGTGTGTTTTATTTTGAATTTGATTTGTAGTATGTGTATGTTAAATAATCTTTTGTGAATAGGTTATTTTCCTTGTTAATTCGATGTAATATAAGATGTTTGGTCACTTCACTATTCTAATATTTTTGCATATGAAATTTAGTAAGATTCTCTATACAGATGAGATTTACTTTAAGTTTGTTGGTCACTTCACTATTCCAATTTGTCGGCATATGAAATTTTAGTTAGATTCTCTATACAATTAAGGTTTATTGATGCAATCATTTATGCCCCAACACTTAGGATATTTTGTCATATTTTATAAAATTTATTTACAGTAAGAAACTATAGAAAGAGGGTAAATGTTACAGGATTATGTACTTTGAGATCCTAGTGTTAAACAAAGTCAAATACCAGTGAGGAAATCTTTACTTATCATTGCTCTTATATGTTGTCATATTAATCTATAAGTTCTAAGTAAATATGGATATGACATTCATTTCTTGCACTCAATATAGCAGGGCTTTTGTTGTGTTGCATCTGGTCCTATTGTCTGGCCTTCACACAAAGCTAGAGGATTGTATTTCGATTCCTATTCTAGAGTGCTTTCTATTGATTACTTAGCCTTACTAGTGTGCTTTCTATTTATTACTTAGCCTGGCTAGTCTACTCGCTCTGTTGATGGCTTTAGGTGGATCCACGAGCCATCTAGCAGTTGGTCGCTTATCCGAATTCTGGTCTACTCTAGTAAAGTCAGATTGGCATTGGAAAAATGAAGGAGGGAGCTGGAAGACAAACAAGATCGTTATATAATTGTTAATTTCATCAAAGTTGATTCAGGTATGCTATGGTGAGGTTTTTTCACATCATGTATTATAATTTTGGCGTCACATTCATGTTCTACATGTCTTAAGTGGTTCTCAAGCCAAATAGCTTTTTAGTTTAATGTAATAACATTGAGGAATATCCTTCCCTTGGAGGTGGAGGTGGTAGTTCAATTCCACCAAGATGAAAAGCTATTGTGATTTATTAACTTTCATACCAAGCTATTGTGATTTATTAACTTTCATCATGCAATTGTGATTTATTAACTTTCATACCAAGTTAAATGCAATATTCTATTAATTCATTTTAGCTCGTAAATATAACTGTAACACCCCAATCCGGTTTACTTTCAACCCGGACAAGAACTGTTACAAAGGATCGAACTACTCGTAAACCGATTAATTTGGCTGACCCAAAACCTAAACGGTTACGACATAACCCTCTCGACGTCTCAAGATGGAGCACGCCGCTAATGCGCAAACAATATATGAATGAGATGCAAAACCCTAGCAGGATACTACATGAATATTATGATGACAGCCACACACAAAATAATTTAAATAGCAACAAAATTTCCAAAAATCCTGGAATAAGACGAACAGAGTCTCCCTAAAAGTGCAATAAGGGGACGACCTGTTAAAAACATGGCACATTATAGGGTATATATATAAAACCATAATGCACACCACAATAGGATTTAAGCAACAACACATCTTATAATTGGGTCTAGCCCACCTGCAATTCATACTGAACTCATTTGGTTCCTTTTTCATTTCAGAATTGCACATCATTAAAGCTTTTCCTAAAACATTTCCAAAACAAGGCATACGAGCCTCACAAACATATGCATATATATATATATATATACAGAACCATATCCATCCACAATCATCATACAATCACATCACATCTTACACAAAAGTCGACGCGGTGCCAGGTATGTGTGTGCAATGCAAGCATTAATCCTTCGTCAAGGCCAGCATACACCATTCATCATCCTTACCTACATATAGTAGAAAAACGTCAGCAACGGGTGTCATTGGTCCGGAAATAACTAATATCAAACTGGAACATGAGAGCAAACTCTCATGGAAAGCAAACAATTATATATCTTCCTCAAGAACTCTCATAGGGCTACTAAGGAGGAGCCATTGAGCAGCTGACTCAACAACATCCTGATCTATCTGGTACTGTGCCGCTCTCGGCACTTCTTTTCAGTACTTCGCATAAAACTGTTATCCTAAGCCCTCTCCGAACCTCCATATTACTCCTGGCCTTGAGCACGTAGGCTGAGTACTCTCAGGCATGCGCCTTTAGTACCATTTGAACCACAAGTCTGGACACGCGCTGTACTTAACAGTACCCATAAACCTCTACGTTCTCCGGGTGTGAGGAGCTCAAACGCAGAGTTGTCAGAATCCCTCGGGAATGGAACAGGCCGCTCACTAATCCAGAGCCCGCTTTGACTGGCACGGCATCCGCTCATCACACGTGCAAGTCGATTCATCTTCTCTTGTCTCACTAAAAACTCGATAAAACTATTTATAGGGCTGGGTCGGGATTTATTATAATAGGCCCGAAGGCAACTTGAGGTGGATCTTATTTTTGAAAACAAACTCGAGGGATCTCATCCTCGAGGGTTATTAATTCTGAAAACAATCGACCAGATGACCCGTGTTAGGTCGGGTCCGATAAATCATCCACCTGACACGTCCTACGATCAATAAATCAAATCACCGATAGAGTAGAGCGATAAGACCTGAGAAGCGTGTCCTAACGGACCTGTCAGAAGCTCCAAGCGCAGTCTCGTGCCTAGACGGCGAGCTCCTGCAACGAACCTACATAAACATAACTATTCACTAACGCCCATACATATATGATGCATGCCTACATAACTAATATATCCACATTCATACGTGAATCTAATCAAACATGACAATCATCTCAATAATCATACTAAATCTCTAATTGTCAAGCAAGTTAATAATTTTATGATTTCATACGTTACTTATTACCTAGCACTTTTAATTCCAATTTCAAAACATACATATTCTAATTAGGTGACAATGGTTTAATCAATTTAATCTATTTAACTTAATACTAGCATGCAAAACCTAAATCATGCAAATCCATAAATTAACTAGTTAACAAGCATTTAATTAACTATTTAATGGTTTACTAACAATTTTATTAGTGAGCATTTACATCACACAACACAATCTACGCTAATCATCACATGTTTATCATAATTCACGATTAATTAAACTAAAATCATGAAGTTAATAAAATTAATTCTAATATACTACCATGACCACAACATGCATATAATAATACTAGAAAAAGAAGGAAAACCACCTCATGATCGGCGCTGAAATCGGTGCCGACAGACGAAGGCGGTGAAGTCGAGCTGGCGGTTTGCCGGCGAGTGTCCCGGTGGTTTTCCAGCGACTGCTCTGGCGAAGCAATCGGAAGTAAGGGTTAGCACCGTCTCGGCGAGCTTGACCCAATGGTGGTGACGACAAGGGCAGCCGCGTCGGCGATGGCCACCGACGGCGTCGACGAGTGCGGTCGGGGCAGTCGGTCGCTCCGATTTGACCCACGGCCGGCCTCGACGGCGGCGTTAGGTAAGGGGGAAAGGTAGGGGAAGTCGAGGGGAGAGCATCGACGTCACGGCGGCGGCGGTCCGGCGCAGACGGTGGCAGAATTACGTCGGGAATGGCCGTGAAATCGAGGGCGATTTTCGGCTTCACGATGGCTGGACGGTGGCCGGGCGTGGTTGAGGTGGCAAGGTGACGGCACGGCCGGGCTGGGTGGCGTCGATCGGCGGCGAGATGGCGTCGACGGCGGTGGCAAAAGTCTCAAGGGCGGCAGCTAGGGTTTAGGATGGTGAAACATCGGGGTGTTGTGGGGGAGGAAGATGAGAAATATAGGAGTGGCAAACTTGTAAATAAAACTTGACTCGACAACGACTCAAGTCAAGAATAATAACTAACTCGGAATAAATCCCAGAAAAATTGGGAAAAATCCCATAAAATCAAACAAAACAACACAACATCCAAATGACATGCCGTATAACTAATAACCCACCCGAAGACCATCTAACGCGTCCTAATGCGTTATTCAGCCTAAACTAATTCTACGGTCACAACATGAAAAAAATAAAATCATCTGTATACTCCTCATATCTACTGATAACTCAGTCTGCTGATGTGTATTTGACACTATCATCGATACTTGGGTATACATGGACCCTCATAGTACGTGTATACGGTCGGCCTCGGCCCTGCACACGTGTTCTGAAAGCTGAACTGACTCGAACCACGGTCAAACCGACCGGCTAACGACTATAAAACCCTGACTCGAGTCGCGGGTTTTACAATGACACTAGATGAGATGAAATATTTTAGTTTTCGAACTTCCTTATTACTTATTAATCAACAACTAACTGATAAAACTATTAAAAAAGGCTAGTGCCTATACGTTTCGTAGAAAAATTAAGTAACAATTATTTTGCTACTCAAAAAACAATAGCATATTGAACAATAAATTAAAAGCACGAATTGTTACTTAAATTGGATCTTGGTGGGATCGAACTATCGTCTCTTCATAAGTGACATCACATCATTATAAAGCACTCGTATAGTTTAAATTGAATCTCTAGCCTTTCGAGCTAGAGATCCACTTAATTCAATTCAAATAAAGAATAAACTCATAAGTTAACAATATAAACATAATCAAATATACATATATATATATATATATATATATATATATAATGAATAATCCAAAACTTGGAAGCAACACATTAAAATTAGGTCATGTAAAAAGAAATAAAGCAACTCAGCTTGTGTTGGTCCCAACCTTAAATATTCCTTAAACACAAGTTTGGAAAAATCTGCTCAAAGCTCAAACTAAAATATAACAAAGTAGATTGCCCAAATAGGTGTTGGACTATATAAGCATGGCGTTGTAACTACTAATGATCAAAAAACCAAACGGTAGTAGTACACACTATTAAAATTCTCTATGAAACAAAGGTTAAAATTTATCTAAAAAATAAAAACTTAGTAAATGATCAAGACATACGTAGTGCAATGGTACTACTACTACAGAGCATCTTCATCAAACAAAGGCTATTAATCTCAATATCATATATATATATATATATATATATATATATGGGATAGGATAACCTGCAGTCGCCCCGTCCACGCCACAGCCCCCGCCGTGCTCCCCCGCGCTCACGCCCACCATCGTAGCCCTTGCTTGCGCCTACACCCTTAGTCGTGCTCACGCCCTCCGCCACACCCACGCCTCCGCCCTCGCTCCCCCTTGCACTGCCCATGACCTCCGCTGCCCTCCGCACCCATCGCTGAGCCCTGCCCATGCCCTCTAGTGCCCACTTCCTCAGCTGCGCTCACGCCCTCCGCCGCGCCCTCGCCTCTGCCTGTGCCTCCCTCCTTGTTGCGCCCATGCCTCCGCCCACGCCCTCCACCACCCACCACACCCATGCCCTCGCCCTCCGTCGTGCCCACTTTGCAGTACCCATGCCCATGCCCTTCACCGTGCCCTCTTCACCGCACCCACGCCTAGGCCTTTGAAGACGGCGAGGGTGGCGGCAACGGCGTGGATGGTAATGGGTGGGAGGAGGGGAAGTTTTTGATCTTTTTTAAGAAAATAGATATGAACCGCCCGATATACAGACGCAGTGTAGCCTCCATATATATATATATATATATATATATATATATATATATATGCATTAATCTATCTTTTACAGGTAAAAGTACTTCGATGTGAAACTTTTTTGGACGTTCAAGTTCCTTAAGCGTGCTCATCTCGTGAACTTTCTTTTTTGTTTTATCCTGCTGGGCCATTCTTCCTTATTTGGGCTCTAGTGTTTTTTTTTTTTTCATTGGACATAATGAGAACGTATGGAATCCGGGACGTGTGGACCCGTGATTTAACTCGTACGGTATAACGTATCATATATATACTTGTAGGGGTGCTAATTGAGCGAGCGAGCCGAGCTGAACATGTGCTCGAACTCGGCTCGAATAGTTCGAAACTCGTTCGAACTCGACTCGAGATCGAACGAGTTTTGGATCGTACATGCTCGAGCTCGACTCGAATAATTTTTATGTGTTCGAGCTCGACTCGAGCTCGAATATACTTAAACTGTTTAAAAATCAAAAGTACCTCACTTTAAAAAGTGTGGTTTGAACCCACAACCTTGAAGTCATCAAGGTGAATACTTGCCATCTCAACTATCTTGCTTCTTTGTTATTATATTTCATATATATATAAATAAAATATAATATAAAGACTATATTATTATATTATTTTGTCGAGCTCGAGTTCGAGCCGAACTACGAGTCGAGTTCGAGTCGAGTTCGAGTTACAACCGAGTCAAGTCGAGTCGAACACAACCTTGCTCAAGCTCGGCTCGTAAGATTCGAGTTCGAGTCGAGTTCGAGTCGAGCATAAATGTCGAGTTTCGAGCGAGTCAAGCCGAGCCGAACGCTAAATGCCACGAGCTGGCTCGTTCAATTAGCAACCCTATACTTGTAGCCAAACTCGGGGCCCACAGTCCAAAAGCATTTTGCTTAATCATTTTAAAAAAGCATTTTTCTTAATTTTTTAAAAAAAGCATTTTTCTTAATTTTTTTAAAAAAGCATTTTAAAAATTTTTTTTTGTTAAAAGCATTTTGATTATTTTTAAAAAAAAGAATTTTGCTGAATTCAGTCAAAAGAAGAATACCCATGACGCCCACTTAACCAACCTAGAATGAAAATACACAAATATTTTAAAAAGCACTTCTCCCCAATGTTACAACCAACGGCCTGGATCATCTCCCACCCTACCATCTCCTAATCGTAACCGTCCATCAACGAAACCATTTGAAACAAAGTTGAGCAAAACAAAGGTCGACCAAGATCTCCGCCACCTCCCCCACCAACACCCCGGCGACGACGTCGACGACGGCGACGGCGACGAGAAGGGTAGCGACGGAGCTCAAATCAAGCGCGAATTTTGGATCCTTTCCATCTCCATTGGGCTTGCTGCATCTTCTTGGGTGGGATGGATGCGATTCGGAAGCAGGCGACGAAGCTCCGAGAGCAGGTCGCCAAGCAGCAGCAGGTGACGGCCGTTTCTGATTCTGCTCGCTTTTGTTGGATTGTTTTGTAGTTCGATTGGTGGTGGAAATTTGGTGTCCTTGGGGAGGATTTGGTGTTTATGGTGTGGGTTTTGAGGGTTTCATATCTGAGAGTTGCAATGGCTTGTCACTGGTGTTTGATTATGAAAAAAGTATATCGTTTTTGGCTTTCTGGTTGGTTTTTGGGTGTTTTGGATCGATTGGTGAGGGAAAGTTGGTGTCTTTGGAAGGGATTTGATGTTTGTGTTGGGGGTTTGGTTTGTTGGGATGGCTATTGTTTGTTCATGGTGGTATATGAGTCTGGGGATCCATTTGCATTGATTGAGCAAGAACAGCAATTTTTGTGAATTTGTTTTTTTTTTTTTGGTGACCATTTTGATTTCTTGGGGGCTTTTGGTTCGTTTGGTGATGAGAAGTCGGTGTCTTTGTCTTGGGCTTTGTTGTTTGTGCAATGGGTTTTGGGGGTTTGATTTGTGAAGGTACAATGGTTTGTTGGTGATTCGTTCGATGTGGTGATATGGAGTTTGACCTTGTGCTACTTGTGTCTGAACGTATGTCTTAGGATTTGGCTCGATCATATCGGTAGAGGAATGTTTGTGCAAATTGCTTGTCAGGCAGTGGTAGGTGGTGGTTCTTTTATTTTGTCAACTTTTATTTTTATTTTGTTGGCTGTCCCATTTGAGCTATAGGTGTTTGGTGCCGGAAAATGGGTTCATTTGTGTAAGAATTTGTTGTTTGTCCTCTATTTTCAACTAATAATCATATTGTAACTTGTTGGTACTAATTTGTTCATCTTAGCTGCACATTATGCAATATCTGTGAATGGTATTGTGGGGAAAAGAACATGGACTTGCAAATTTTAAGATTCCTATGTTAAATTCTATGGAATTGTCGCGAAGATGTGGATAATTTGATTGTTAATCTGAAAGATAAAAAGCTCCGTCCTCTTCTGATGATTGATTAGCATGTTGTAACTTGCTTGTATGCTTTTTGCTTTTATGTTATGGATTGTGCAATAGTGGGAGGTTGTCTTATGGAGAAAGAAATACAGACTAAAATATTGAAGTATTTGTTTATTAATTTCTGTAACCCCAGTGTGTTTATTGGCTTCGGTTTGTTTTTAACTTCATGATTTCAGCAGTGAGTGTCCTTGCCATTTTACTTGCTGTTGTGTTGTTTCTTTTGGTTGAAAGTAGGGGCTTTTGAGTTCAGATTTATGTGTGTGTTAATTTTTCCCTTTATTTTTAATTTTAATGGTTGATTGGTTTTGTGTGATCAATATGTGATGCGACTTTGTTAATTGGATGCGTCTTTGATTGGTTTTGAGGTGCTTGCTTCTTTTTGCACAAATTGGTAAATGATATAAGGACGCTGTAAGTCTGTGACTAAAATGTAGACAAAATAATGTTTCATCTGAAAGAAGAATAAGTACATTTGGCCTTTATATATGATAGAATAGCATATTGTAATGCGTTTGTACAAATTCCACTACTAATGAAACAATGTAATTTTGCTCTGCTATGCTACACATTGTGCAATATCTGTGGGCTGTATTGCAATGAAAGAACAATGGACAAGCAAAATTGAACATTTATTTGTTGAGCTCTGATTATTATATATAATGCTGCTTAATCATGTTTTCCCTCATGATTTTCAAATACGAGTGTCTTAACATGTGGTTTATCAACTAAAAGTTTGTCTTGAAAAGGTGAACATAACGTAGGTATTGTTATTGAACACAACTGTTCTCAGCGATTTAGGTTGGTCAAATGGAGTCTGCCTTTTTTTAGGCAAAGTTTTATGAGAAATAATTCTTTGAAAATAATATGATCATTGCAGTGACAAAAATTATCTCTGTCTCTTTGGGGCATGGACAACCAAAATGATATGAGCTGCTAAATACCTGATATAATATTAAAGCATGAAGCGGGAACTTGACTACATGTTTTGTATCTATCAAAAGTAACAATTTTTAAGGCACCTAGTTGTATTTGTCATTGGAGAGGAACTTTCCTGTGGGGATGCAGAACTATTTATACAGTATAAGAAAGTTGGATTTTGATCATCATACTAGGTTAAAGGGAGATCATATTTTAGACAAAGAAACAACTTTATGGATTAGTTGTGGTCATATTGGAAAGTGGCAGATCTTTAAGAGAACGCTACTAGCTTAGAGTTCCCTGAAATGGAGGAAAGCCTTAATATGGATATATATTTATTTGCCATCAAATCAGTAAGGAAAAAACCATAAACTAGATTGAGAATAGAAATTATTCAACATGTGAGATCTCCTACTTAGACTCTTTATGAATAAGGAAACTTCTACATATAATAAGTTTGCTAGCACAATATTTACCCAGAATTTTGTGTTTTCTTTTTCTTTTTAGGAAATGGAAGTTTTTGCCACCATGCGTCGTCACTAATGTAGTTTTGGTGTGGATTTGAACTACATTTTGTATTGGTTCAGAAATGTTGAGATCTAATTATCTTGTGAACCCTTTCTCAGGCTGTTCTAAAACAATTTGGTTATGGGGGGTCTGATGATGTAGTTGCTGATGAGGCAGAACTACAGCAACACCAAAAACTTGAGAGACTTTATATATCTACACGTGCTGGAAAGGTTGCATCATTTATTTCTAGTGGTTTTTGCAAGTCTGTTTTTTTTCTATCCTGACAGTAGCGATATTCATGTTTTATAGCATTTTCAAAGAGACATAGTTCGTGGTGTGGAAGGTTTCATTGTCACCGGTGCCAAGCAAGTTGAAATAGGTATGCTAATAAACATCATTTTTTCCATGCGATCTATTAATGGTTCTTATAAGTGATTTGGCTGCCTTTTGGAATTGCATTATAGGCAATAAGTTAGCTGAAGATAGTAAAAAGTATGGTGTTGAAAACACGTGCACTAGTGGCAATACTTTATCAAAGGCTGCTATGAGCTATGGTCGAGCTCGTGGACAAATAGAAAAAGAGCGTGAAAACCTACAGAAGGCTCTTGGTACTCAGGTCCGTTATCTTCATTCTTTTGCTCTGGTAAATGAATTTCTTTTGCTTTTTAAGCGAATAAAGTGTATAATATGCTTATGGTTGTTCTTTATATTGAGGAAAATAAATAATTTCTTTTTGAAATTTTCTTTCCTAATTTTCAACAAATAAACAATGTTATAGTTTGTGCTTAGTTTAAGGTAAATGTATGTCTAAATGGTTAAGTCAGAATAAAAAACTGTAAAAAATGACACTCAGATTCCACTAACCTTGTGAATGCATATCTTATTAAATTGAACTTGTTTTTTCATGAAAAAAGAGATTCCACTTATTTTGTTTCTATTCATTTTTAAGAGCTTTATTCTCAATATTCTTGTTGCTTTGCTTAGTAATGATTTCATTTCAAATGGATTCCTGTCTGGAGTCGTTAATCTAGTAAAATTAATATACTTTATTCGAAAATGGAAAAATGTGCATTAGATAGTTTTGCTATAAAGCTTCTCAAGTGCGCAAATTTAATATTCCAGGTGGCAGAACCCTTAAGAGCTATGGTGATGGGAGCTCCACTAGAGGATGCTCGACATCTTGCTCAGCGTTATGATAGGATGCGGCAAGAAGCAGAAGCTCAGGTACACACGTCACCCTACTTGGAAAGCCTAAAGACTTAGAGAATAGTTACTTCAGGTCTTTGTCAAATTTTTCCTTACCAGCCTTGTAGGGGTCATGGTCAATATTTTGCTGATTAGGAGAGGTTATCAAAGAGACAAGGCAACAAAATCTAATCTTGTCGTGTGTTGATTTTTATTCAGGATTGCATTGCACATTTTGGTTATACTAACCAAGTCTTAAATTCAACGACTGTGAAGTTCATATTATTTTTGTTGTCTGGAACAGGCTATTGACGTCTCGAAACGTCAGATGAAGGCAAGGGAAGCTTCAGGCAACTTTGACAATGCATCGAAGCTGGAATCCGCAGAAGCAAAGTTGTACGAGCTTAAATCAAACATGGGAGTCTTGGGTAAGGAAGCTGCCGCAGCTATGGCTGCTGTGGAAGCCCAGCAACAGCGTTTAACACTTCAGCGCCTTATTGCTATGGTTAGAACTGTTGGCATTGGTGTGAAAGAAGGACTTGAGCTTTTTGACAATACTGAATATTTATTCACAGCAGACTTGATTCTTTCTTGTTTTTTTGTTTGGTAAACAATGCAGGTTGAATCAGAGCGCACTTTTCATCAGAGAGTTCTCCAGATTCTTGATCAGCTGGAAGAAGAAGTTTGTGCTCTATTACTGTACTCATTACTTGGCTATTTTTATTTTTGTATAGGTTTAGACTTACAGACTTCTTTTGTCATTTTCTTCTGTTTGGCAGATGGTGTCAGAGCGACACAGAATTGAAGCTTCTCCAAACCCAGCTGTGGACAATCCTCCTCCCCCACCTCCATCATATGAAGAAGCCAATGGTGGTGTATCTCCCCCGACATACGATGGTGCAACTGACAGCATGGGATATTTCTTAGGGGAGGTACATTTCAGTTTGGATTCTAGAATTCTTGGATTCTTGGTTGTGGTTGTCTGTTGCCAATTATCTTCATGATATAAATCTTATATAAATTCGTCAGGTAATGTTTTCATACCAAGCTGAGACTGATGTTGAGCTGAATTTGTCAGTTGGCGATTTTGTGGTGGTTAGAAAGGTATTTGTCTGCCCTAATTATTACTGTTTTGGGGTTCATTTCTTAAAAGTGATCATATTTAGGGAAATATAGTTGGCGCTTTATTTCAAGCTCCAGATTTATGTTTAAAGCTGAAATGATAACAATTGTTCATAAAACTAAAAGCTTCATTTCTTTGTCCATTTTTCTTTTTCTGGTGTAACATGAAGGCCATCCAACGTACAAAGTTTATGCATAGTTTTGTATCATCTTTTTAAATGGGAAATAATCGATCTGGGACATATTTTTGCTGTACTCCCAACTTACCCGAGATACATAAGGCAATAGCTTTTGTGCCTATCCAAAAATTAGTTAGTACAAGCATCACTCTGCGCTAAACATCTGGAATTAGCTGTTACACTTTCTTCACTTTCTCCATATTTAAATTGGTAGCTTTCTTTTGATCAGGCAGGATTATAGCACTGTAAATCTTGTAGCTTTAAGCATTTTAATGGACGAACTAGATCTTGAAACTTCAGGTATCAAACGGATGGGCCGAAGGAGAGTGCAAGGGCAAAGCTGGTTGGTTCCCTTATGGCTTCATTGAAAAACGAGACCGAGTTCTTGCTAGCAAGATGGCCGAGGTCTTTTAAACTTCTCCCACTCTTTTTGGATGTGTAAAAAAGC
>JAURVB010002155.1:0-27334 GCA_033002965.1 Piper betle
CACTTCTCAGGTCTTATGGCCTCTACTCTATCGGTGATTTGATTTATTGATCGTAGGACGTGTCAGGTGGATGATTTATCGGACCCGACCTAACACGGGTCATCTGGTCGATTGTTTTCGAGAATTAATAACCCTCGAGGATGAGATCCCTCGAGTTTGTTTTCGAAAATAAGATCCACCTCAAGTTGCCTTCGGGCCTATTATAATAAATCCCGACCCAGCCCTATAAATAGTTTTATCGAGTTTTTAGTGAGACAAGAGAAGATGAATCGACTTGCACGTGCGATGAGCGGATGCCGTGCCAGTCAAAGCGGGCTCTGGATTAGTGAGCGGCCTGTTCCATTCCCGAGGGATCCTGACAACTCTGCGTTTGAGCTCCTCACACCCGGAGAACGTAGAGGTTTACGGGTACTGTTAAGTACAGCGCATGTCCGGACTTGTGGTTCAAATGGTACTAAAGGCGCATGCCTGAGAGTACTCAGCCTACGTGCTCAAGGCCAGGAGTAATATGGAGGTTCGGAGAGGGCTTAGGATAACAGTTTTATGCGAAGTACTGAAAAAGAAGTGCCGAGAGCAGCACAGTACCAGATAGATCAGGATGTTGTTGAGTCAGCTGCTCAATGGCTCCTCCTTAGTAGCCCTATGAGAGTTCTTGAGGAAGATATATAATTGTTTGCTTTCCATGAGAGTTTGCTCTCATGTTCCAGTTTGATATTAGTTATTTCCGGACCAATGACACCCGTTGCTGACGTTTTTCTACTATATGTAGGTAAGGATGATGAATGGTGTATGCTGGCCTTGACGAAGGATTAATGCTTGCATTGCACACACATACCTGGCACCGCGTCGACTTTTGTGTAAGATGTGATGTGATTGTATGATGATTGTGGATGGATATGGTTCTGTATATATATATATATATATCATATGTTTGTGAGGCTCGTATGCCTTGTTTTGGAAATGTTTTAGGAAAAGCTTTAATGATGTGCAATGCTGAAATGAAAAAGGAACCAAATGAGTTGAGTATGAATTGCAGGTGGGCTAGACCCAATTATAAGATGTGTTGTTGCTTAAATCCTATTGTGGTGTGCATTATGGTTTTATATATATACCCTATAATGTGCCATGTTTTTAACAGGTCGTCCCCTTATTGCACTTTTAGGGGAGACTCTGTCCGTCTTATTCCAGGATTTTTGGAAATTTTGTTGCTATTTAAATTATTTTGTGTGTGGCTATCATCATAATATTCATGTAGTATCCTGCTAGGGTTTTGCATCTCATTCATATATTGTTTGCGCATTAGCGGCGTGCTCCATCTTGAGACGTCGAGAGGGTTATGTCGTAGCCGTTTAGGTTTTGGGTCAGCCAAATTAATCGGTTTACGAGTAGTTCGATCCTTTGTAACAGTTCTTGTCCGGGTTGAAAGTAAACCGGATTGGGGTGTTACAGTTATATTTACGAGCTAAAATGAATTAATAGAATATTGCATTTAACTTGGTATGAAAGTTAATAAATCACAATTGCATGATGAAAGTTAATAAATCACAATAGCTTGGTATGAAAGTTAATAAATCACAATAGCTTTTCATCTTGGTGGAATTGAACTACCACCTCCACCTCCAAGGGAAGGATATTCCTCAATGTTATTACATTAAACTAAAAAGCTATTTGGCTTGAGAACCACTTAAGACATGTAGAACATGAATGTGACGCCAAAATTATAATACATGATGTGAAAAAACCTCACCATAGCAGACCTGAATCAACTTTGATGAAATTAACAATTATATAACGATCTTGTTTGTCTTCCAGTTCCCTCCTTCATTTTTCCAATGCCAATCTGACTTTACTAGAGTAGACCAGAATTCGGATAAGCGACCAACTGCTAGATGGCTCGTGGATCCACCTAAAGCCATCAACAGAGCGAGTAGACTAGCAAGGCTAAGTAATAAATAGAAAGCACACTAGTAAGGCTAAGTAATCAATAGAAAGCACTCTAGAATAGGAATCGAAATACAATCCTCTAGCTTTGTGTGAAGGCCAGACAATAGGACCAGATGCAACACAACAAAAGCCCTGCTATATTGAGTGCAAGAAATGAATGTCATATCCATATTTACTTAGAACTTATAGATTAATATGACAACATATAAGAGCAATGATAAGTAAAGATTTCCTCACTGGTATTTGACTTTGTTTAACACTAGGATCTCAAAGTACATAATCCTGTAACATTTACCCTCTTTCTATAGTTTCTTACTGTAAATAAATTTTATAAAATATGACAAAATATCCTAAGTGTTGGGGCATAAATGATTGCATCAATAAATCTTAATTGTATAGAGAATCTAACTAAAATTTCATATGCCGACAAATTGGAATAGTGAAGTGACCAACAAACTTAAAGTAAATCTCATCTGTATAGAGAATCTTACTAAATTTCATATGCAAAAATATTAGAATAGTGAAGTGACCAAACATCTTATATTACATCGAATTAACAAGGAAAATAACCTATTCACAAAAGATTATTTAACATACACATACTACAAATCAAATTCAAAATAAAACACACAAAAAAAACATAAAAAGTTAGGAAAAACAATAACCTCTCCTTGAGTTATGAACAAGGAAAACAAAAACACTGCAAAATTTGCTTCCTTTGATGAGAAAGATGGATGAGAGGTGAACTAGAAGACAAAGAAAGATAGGAACTTTGGGAACGAACAAGAGCTCGACAAGAGGGGAACATGGCAAGGGAGGATGGAGATGAGCTCGCAGTGATCGTTGTCACGGTTGTCAGCCGGAGTTCGATAGCATGAAAAGAGCAATCGGCCGAGTTTTTAAAGGAATTGGGTTGGTGTCGAGAGTGGAATCCCTACCAAAGTAGTTGGGTGATCGTCAGTATGGGTGTCGGGATTCGGTGTCAACTTTGTCGTTCGTCTTCAGCACTTGACATAAGCACTAGAATCAAAACAGAGCCGGCTAGTGAGTTATGAGCGATGAGGGTCATGTATGCTCAAGTGTACGATGATAACGTCTAAAAGATGATGAAAAATGGGTTATCAAGTATATGGAGGTATACAGTATTGATTGTTATTTTTATTTGATCGTAGAATAGTTTTAGGCCGAATAACGCATTAGGACGCGTTGGATTATATTCGGGTGGGTTATTAGTTATAGAACATATCATTTGGATGTTGCTGTGTTCGTTTGATTTTACGGGATTTTTCCCAAATTTTTTTGGATTTTTTTAGGATTTATTAGGAGATAGTTATTATTATTGACTCGAGTCGGAGTCGAGTCAAGTTTAATTTACAAAAATGCCATCGCACGCCCCTTCATCTTCCCCGACACCTTCCTCACCCCAAACCCTTGCCGCCGCCACTGTTGTGTGCTGCCGCCGCCGCCGCCGACGCCGCACTGCCGCCGAGCAACGCCGCCCCGCCCCGCCGTGCCATCGCCGTGCCGCCACGACCCACCCCGGCCACCGTCTCGCCGCCACGACGCCGGAATCGCCCCACAAGCCGCGACGCCCTCCCTCGTCGATTCGCCGCCGTCCGGGCCGCACCGCCGCCGCTGTGACCCCGACGACCACCCCCTCGCTGTCGCCGACGTTTCCCCCACCATCCCGAGCGCCGTCGAGGCCGGCCGCAGCCCCGATCGGAGCACGCCGCCGCCGCCACCCATTTTCGACGCCGCCGCCGACGGCCATCGCCGCCCCGGCTGCTTTGTTTGACACCACCATCGGACCAAGCTCGTCGAGCTGGTGCCGATAGACCCCCTGATTGCCCCGTCCCGAATCATCGCCGGAAAACCGCCGAAATCCGCCGGAAAACCGCCGACACTCGCCGGAAAACTGCCGGAACCGCCGAAAAATTGGATTCGTGGGAAATTCGCCGGATCATCCGCCGAACGCACCCGATCCAATCTGATCGGACTTCGGACGCCGCTAGGTGCCGAATTCGAGTTTCGAGCCACGAAACGGAAACCCTAGCCGTCGCCGATTTTCGACGACGCGAGGTATAATTTATTTTAACTTAATTATTTGAAAGTATTGATTATTAGAATTGCATGCTAGGATTGGTGAATTGTGTGTTATAATAATATATATAAATGTAGATTTGATTAAGGATAAATTGTGAAATTTGTTTGATTGAGTGGTGTTAAAAATGGAGGCTAAGAAACTAATTAGGGTAACTAGGTAATGATCATGATCTAATGCAAACTAGCCTAAGTAGACTTGCTAGAATTGATATAGGTTGATGTGTGTTGATTGATGCGTGATTGTGTTGATTGTGTGTGCATGCTATAGGATGTGTGATTCATCATGCGGGCGTTAGTTTTTAGCTTGATTGTGTAGGTACGGTGTAGGAGCTCGCCGCCTAGGCGCGTGGACCCGTTTGGAGCTTCTACCAGGTCCGTTTAGGACTCGTTCTCTGTTTTACGCTATTCTATTGTGTATTTGATTTATTACATGCAGGACGTGTTAAGTGGCGTTTTATCGGATCCCACTTAACTCGGGCCATTTAGCCAACAATTTTTTCGGATTAATAACCCTCGAGGATGAGATCCCTCGAGTTTGTTTTCGAACTTCAGATCCAGCTCACGTTGCCTTCGGGCCTATTGTATAAATCCCAACCCAGACCTATATATATGTATAGTTTTCGCATTTTTGTGAGAGATTGAATGAGGGAAATCCGACTACCGTGCTACGCGAGCGGGCACGTGTGTGTCGATAGTGGGCTCTGGAATGGTGTGCGGGCCGTTTCATTCCCGAGGGATCCTGACAACTCCACCTTTGAGTTCCTCAAACCCGGAGAAGTGTGGAGGTTCACGGGTACTGCATTGCAGCGCATGTCTAGACTTGTGATTTCAAAGGGTACTAAAGGCGACTGCCTGAGAGTACTCGGCCTTCGTGCTCAAGGCCAGGAGTAATATGGAAGGTGCAGAGGGCGGAAAGGAATGAGATTTGATGCGAGAAGCGATAGAGAAATGGCCAAGGTATGAGAATGAGAAAGAAAGGGGACGCTGTCGACCCGAGGGCGACGGCTCCCGTATGTGCCCTGATGAGAGTTCTTGAGGAAGTATATGGTTTTCATTCAACAGGAGAGTTTGCTCTCCTGTGCCAGATTGATATTAGTTATTTTTCGGGCCGGTAACACTCGTTACTGACGGTTTTTCTATATATATGTAGGTGAGGAATGCGAGCAATGAAAGCTGTCGGGACTGCGGAGGAGCAGCACGGAACCGCGCACACATGTACCTGCCGCGTGTAATGTATAATGATGGTTGTTTAATGCTGTGTGAATGATTGTTAGAATGTTTTTGTCTTGATGAATTGCCTGTTATGAAATGAACGGATAGATGTGAATGAGCAGGGAGCCTTGGAGTTCAGCCTCGGCTTAGATGAAAACAAATGAGATAATAATGGAATGTCGCGGTAGATTGTTATGTTTTGTCGTATTTTGATAAAATATTTATATACCTTTGTTGTGGACAGGTTGGCCCTTATTGCACTTTTAGGGGAAACTCTGTCCGTTTTTACGTAGTAGTATATATTTTCTTTTGGTTTCTCATTTATTGTTTTGTCTTGTTTTTGCTTGTACATCATAGCATGCATGTAGGACCGCGTTAGAACCCAATCGTTCCCATTCATGCATTTCATGTTTGCATCTCCATCTTGAGACGCCGAGGGCAGATCCGGGTCGGCTTAACCGAACCCAGTAGATTAGCGAACGGTTCGGTCGCCGGTGACATTTCCGGGTCGGTTCACGGGTGAGCCGAAACGGGGTGTTACAAAAGGTGGTGAGGCGACGAGGTTTTCTCCTGGGAGGTTTTACCGTTCTTGATTTGGGCCGTCCTAATCTGATGGCCCAGATTTAAATGGGTACAAAGAGGCTTTCTCTGCCTTGGAAATTTTTTCATACATATATATATTATATATTATTAATGATAAGACGTGAGCAATTTTTTGCATAATTTTATGTGGTTTTGCAAAGCTAGTCAGTTCATTTTGTACTCACAACACAGTATTTTGATATTTTCTTTACAAATTATAAATAAAAAGCAGATTTTTGTTGCCTTGAAATACATGTCTGAAATTGAAGGCTCCAAACCTGACCTTCTACTCTTTGACCCAGGAAACAAATCTAAAAAAATAGTGGGAAACTGAGTTTCGTGCAAAATGGAACATAACTTAATTTTAAGGTTCCTATCATAATTGCTAAGAGTCGTAGGACAAGCGCACCCCTACTACAACTAATAGGTTGAAACTTTAAGGAATGCAAAGCTTGACATGAATGCTTGAACTTGATGCATGAACCTATTCTCGTACTTAGGTTCAATCTTTTACGTAGATTCTCTTATTACATGATAATGACTTTCAAGCAAGGGAAATATGGCTCACAGTATTATGTTCCACATACCCAAGCATTATATAAAAAACACCAACACATGCACAAGGCATTCTTAAGATGTCAAGGCTTCATACCCGAACATCTGGTCTTCATGTTAATTCTTCAAGTAATAAGAACCATAAGCTCATCTGATCTACATACTTCATCACAAATGCACAGCTGCACCAATAAAGTTTAGCGTACCTAGTATTGCTCCACATTAGTATCGGCATTCCTTAAGCAATACCCTACAGAAGATTGGTAATTACATGCCCCAAAGTTAATTTGTACACTAAAATAATGTTAGGAAAATAATAACACACCAATACCAAAATCATTCCAAGTTCATAGCCATCCCATAAATATTACAACATAGGCCTATAGCCAACATAGAATTACACTTCTTCAATAAGTTACATAACCATAAGGAAATATATGGTTTGAAGTATAACATAACACAACATTCAACATTCAACATTTTCCCTACCACCATGAGCCTCCAGATCCCTTCATTGTGCCGGCCATAAACAAGGAAGCACACCTATATATATAATAAGAAACCGTCAGTAATCAAAAGAATATCATGTGTGAAATAATTAATTGAAATGTAACCAATTGGCTAATGAATGTAATAAGATTCATGAGGAAATTATAAAACTTTAAGAATGTAACACCCCAATTTGGTTCACCCACAAACCAAATTGAAAATGCTACCAATGACCGAACAATTCGCTAACCTACTTGATTCGGTTAACTTGACTTGATTTAACCTTGGCATCTCAAGATGATGATGTAAGCATTGAATGCATGGATGAGAGGCTTAGGCTCTATCGTGATTCTAGATGCATGCTATGATATACCAACCATTTTTAAACTAACACAAACACATGAAAAGTTCGAAAAATAGCTATTTTTAAAACAAAATGGACAAAGTCTCCCCTAAAAGTGCAATAAGGACCACTCTATCAATAACAAACAATATATATATATATATATATAAAGCAAGAAAATGGAAAACAGAGCCAAAACATGATGTTTACTTGCAATATTTTCATTCTATTCATTTTGATCTTCTGAGCCGAGTTTGGACTCCATTACTTAACCTGTTCAATTCTATTCACAATTTTTGGTCACATGCAAAACATTTCATCAAATTCACTTGCCATTTCCTATAATAAAAATCTCATAGCATTCAATTCATATCATTCACAGCAATTCTCCACTCAACAATATCCATTCCATTCCGCAGGTACATTTGTGCACAGTACATCGCTGCTCCTTTGCAGTTCCGATAGTGCTCAATCGTTTAGATTCTCACCTACATATTTAATATAAAAATATTAGTAACGAGTGCTAGTTGTCTAAAAATAACTAATAAACAAACTAGCACAGGAGAGCTAGCTCTTCTGTTAAATGAATATATTTGTATACTTCTACATAAAATCTCTCATAAGGGTGCTAATTAGGAGTTGTCAGCCTTGGCTTGACAGCATCCCATTCTATCTCATCTTATGCCTTGACAACTTTAAAACTATCCCTTGCGTGGGAAAATTCTTTTTTTCTTTAAGCCCTCATATCACCCTGTGTACAGAGGCCGAGTACACTCAGACATGCGCCTTCAGTAACCTTTGAAACCACAAGTCCAAACATGCGCTGCTTTATAAATCCCATAATCCTCCACAGTTCTCCGAGTTTTAGGAACTCAAAGGTGGAGTTGTCAAGATCCCTTGGGAATGGAATGACCTATTTACCAATCTAGAGCTCGCTTTGACTGGCACGCGCCCGCTCGCATAGCGCGGTAGTTGATTTTCACTTATCCCACATCTCACTCGAAAACTCGAGAAAACTACATGTACATAGGCTTGGATAGAAATTGTAATATAATAGGCCCTAAGGCATCATAATCTGGATCTAAGTATTCAAAAACGAACTTGAGGGATCTCATCCTCGAAGGTTATTAATCTGAAAATTCATATGACTAAAGGACATGGGTGGAGTGGGAGACGATAAATCCACAACTCGACACGTCCGCTTACTTATTAAAAATAAATCACGATAGAGTAGAGGAGTAAAACCAAAAGCGAGTCATAAATAGACTTGGTAGAAGCTCCAATCACACACCTAGGCAGCAAACTCCTACACATCAAAACTAAAAGCTAACGCCCGCTATAATGCATTCACACATCCTATATCACACATACATCAAGGCACTCTTCACATCAAGTCACATGCATCAATCCATGTCAAGATCTTCTAGGCTACATTGCATTTGATTAGCAATTTGTGCTTAATTTGTCTACTTAGTTCGTTAGCATTTGTTTTAATACAATTCAAATCACATAAATTCATTTTTATTTATAATAAAAATATTTATGACATCAATCAATTAAATCCTATCATGTTGTGCTAAAAATTATCAATTTTTAAGTAATTAGGACAAAGTTAATTATACCTCGCATCATTAGCAATTGGCGACGACTAGAGTTTGTGGCGCAGTTTGAGACTCGAATTCGGCTCGGCGACGTCCGAAGTTCAATTAGGCTTGGCTGGAAGAGTTCGGTGAAAATCTGGAGATTTCCTGTGAAATTCCACAAATTCGGTTTTTCAGTGGTTTTTCGGCAATTTTTGATAGTTTTCCGGCAAAGCGATCGGGGCTATCGGTCAGCATTGGCTCGGTGAGCTCAACTTGATTGTAGTGGCGGTGAGGGTAGTCGTAGTGGCAATGATTGTCGGTGGCGCGGCGAGTCAGCCGTGGTCAATTCGCTTGTCTGATCAACCTTTAGCCGGCCTCAGCGACAATGCTCAGTTTGGGGGGAAAGCTTGTCTAGGTCAAGGGGGAGGGTGTTGGCAGCACGATGGTGGTAGAGCGGTGCAGCCGGTGGTGAAACGGCGCCGGGACGCATGGCACAAAGATGCGGTGTTGGGGTGTCATGGAGGCTGGGTGATGGCTGGGATGGTGGGGGGACTACTCGGCGACGCTCAGGGGGAGGCGGCGGCACCGATCGAGGGAGGTGAGGCAGTCAAAGGCAGCGTTGGTGGTAAGGAGGAGGCGGCAACGGGGTTAGGGAAGAAACGGTTAGGGTGAAGGTCTTGGGGGCAATCTCATAGTTAAAAGTTGACTCGACTCTGACTCGAAGAAAAAATAATAACTAACTCCTAACAAATTCCAAAAATAATCCGAAAAAATATGAAAAAATACCATAAAGTATAATACACTCTATAACATCAAAATGACATGTTCTATAATTAACAACCCACCTAAACTGCTATATAGCACGTCCTAATGTGTTATTCAGCATAAAAATAACTCTATGATCACATACAAAAAATAAATAACTGCATATTGTCATATACTCTAATAACTCATTTCTCATCATTTTTCTAACGTTTTCATCATATACTCAGGTACACTTGACCCTCATCGCTCATAATGCATGGTTGGCCTCAACTCAGCATACAGGTCATGAAACTGACTCAACTCGAACCGATGATTGAATTGACTTGTTCGATAATGTAAAATTCTAACTCGAGTAACGAGTTTTATAAAGAATACCCCAAAAGGCTGTGAACATAGGCTGGAACTACTCAACAACCACTTATCATAAACATAAACATATATCAGAACTACTCAACACAACATATCATAATGATAAACATATGTCAAAATCACTCAACGACAACATATTATAAACAACGTACTTATGCCCTCACATCTTCTGTATATCACCTTCCATGGTACGCTGATGACTTAAAACTAATGTCACAAATTTCAAAAATGCATTGTGTTACATGGTACTCCATGTAATTGCACTACCTTAGGTGGGAGGAGTACTAATGCAATCTTCATGTCTTTGTATATCTCTCCTTTGGAAAACCAAAAATCCTCATGGTACTTATATAGTAAAGATTGGTTAAGGACTTTATAATATAATTTATGGATCTTGAATTTGAAAACCATTAGGGGTCTAAACTTTGAACTTTTCTTAAATTGTGAAAAATTAATTAAATGGTCAGTATTAGTGGGATCCAATAAAATGTGAATAATCTAATATTATCATTAATAACTTGGCTAAAAGCTCACTCAAAGAGTCAAACAAAAAGTCAAGCAAGAGAAGTCCTAAAGACCTGGATGGGTAGAGTTACTTGTTTTAACATGGTGAGCTCACTCTGTGTATCTTAACATGAAATGCACTAAATCAAACACCTACCACACCATGCATGCAATCACATATACACACGTATACAAAACCCTAATTATTCAATTAATTAAGGCTTAAATATTTCAGGTACAATTAGTGGTTAAGTGTCATTAACCCTAGTCATGCTTTACCCTTAACGTAAATTGGGCAGCCTGAACTTTCCAAATTTTCTATCTAGGTAAACGGGTTCTAAATGGGCTAAATATTGGTGGGATTCTCCATGGGTTTGCTCATGGGTTAAGTAGGTTAACCAGGTTCAATAAATTAAGGTTACAAAATTTTATGTCAAACTCTAAGTGTGAAAGGATAAAGAAATTAGGAACTGAGCGGTTTTGTTACTGGAACTTAGGAATAGTAAGTGACATCTAAAGATTGGGAAAATTCTAATAGGATTTCCAAGCATTCAAACCTTCTAAAATTTCACGAGGAAAAAGTAGGCATTTAACCTAAAGTATGGGTAAATTTTCATTAAATCTTATCACCATCTACCTAGATTTTCAGATTTTCAGAACGTGCTTCGGACCTAGGGTTTTACCCTACAATACTATCCACTCTAGAGCGCCGATTTTATTAACTACCTAATTGTACTTAGATTAAGCCCAAAGTTAGTATATTTCAGATAGATACTTAGTAAATCTGCATTTTACCAAGATTTTAGGAGATCTTTTAGTGGTCACAATACTATCTCAAGGTCGGCCTCTATCACTATTTCACATAAGACAGGAAGCATAGATCAAGGATAAACATGTTGTTCAAAACCCTTACTGACTTTTATTTAGGGAGATATTTTAGGTATATTAGCTAACACACAACTCTAAACACAAGCAAAAAATCTCACACAACTAGCACCAGTAACATGCTCAGAAAAATCATGCAAAATGCATCACAAAATTGTAACAGGTCATGGATAGCAACATTAACTCATTTCTAAGTTCATGCATGCTTAGATCAGCGAAGGAACAGGCATAATACTTATATGGACATGATGCATGATGAGTCTACAGCAAAATGACGCCAAAGTTTACAGTTTTATATGGCTATATGAACCTGCACAGTTTCTATAACCAAACTAACTAACTAAATCACCCATAATAAAATATTTATTTTATCATTATTATAAATATAATAGGTCTTTATTTTTTTTAAATTGTATATTTTTACTTACATTTGTTTGTCATTGTTATTTATTCTAAAACACGGAGATTCTAAATAAGTTTATCTCCGCAAATTTTTAATAAATTATATACTAGAGTTTTGGCTTAGTATTCTAAGAATTGAGCTTTAAACAGCTCATTTCACCCATTTGGTGCATGTCACATCCTGCCATTCAAATACAAAGCAAAAAAATGCAACTGCTTAAATATATGTTACAATATTACATTATAAAAGTATCATTTACAGGTGAAAATACTAATTAAATTAAATGTATATACCCTCAATATTTATATGTTCTTTCGTGTTCTCTCTTCCTAAATGGTACCATATAAAGAACTAAAGCCTCCTCCACCGCTCCTCTCTGTTGTTTCCTCTTGCCTTCCTTCTGATATGAAGGTCTTGTGTGATGTTTGTAGCAAAGAAGAAGCCACCCTCTACTGCTCGGCCGACGAGGCGGCGCTCTGCCATGGCTGCGATGGCAGCATCCACCAGGCGAACAATCAGGCTTGCAAGCACCACCGCATCTCCCTCCTCCCCCACTCCCAACCTTTATGTGACATATGTAAGGTATGTTTTATCTTCTCTTCTCTGGCTCTGCCTCAGAGACCACTTTTAAGTATGAAGAATTACAGGTCGTGTAGATCTCATAATAATGTTTTATGAGTGAAAAGTTTGATAATTCATACTTAGATAATATAAAATATTATTGTGATTATTTATGTTATATCAAAGTTGGACACAGCTGAAAATTTTTCGTTCTATTTGGCGGTGGATTTTGTTTTTCCACAAGGAGAAGAAGGCTTTTTTGTTTTGTCAAGAAGACAGGGCTATACTGTGTAGGGACTGCGACCTGCCCATCCACTCTGCCAACCAGCACACTGGCAAGCACATCAGGTTCTTGCTCACAGGAGTAGGGCTCTCCCTCTCAAACCCAGCGCCGGAGGCGGCACAGCCGACCATCTGCTCCGGCAAGGGGAATGGAGGAGAGATTCCTACGCATCAACGGTAGTACTATCTCTGAATATTTGATTAAAACAATCCCTGGGTGGCATGTAGAAGACCTCCTCCAAGACTCCATTGATGTTGCTTCTGATGTCATTGGCCTGTCCAAGCAGGTAAGCACGGAATTCCAATTTGAAGATCTAGTTTCGATTGTTATTGATGGAGAATTGAGCGTACAAAATTGTTGGGCTTTTCATATAAACCGGTTGGATGATTTTTCCATCATATTGAGTTGAATTTATGTTCAATACATGGCTGCTAAGACTATTGGTTCTTTTAAGGTTCAGATGGTTAGGGAGCACAACATGAGTGGCTTTGGGGTAGAACAGAGCTTGATCCACACATGGGTACCTCAAGTTCCACAGTTTTATCCACAACAAATGATATCTAACACTCTTGCAGTAGAGATCAGGAGCTTGAACGGGATGGGGAACCCCCCTCTAGAAAGTGGAGGACAGAAGAAGTAGCTGCTGTTCCTCAAATCAGTAAGGCACCAGCCGAAAGATCAAGAGCTGCAAGACATTGGTAAATTGAAGAATCTGATCAAGCTTTACTTTGTTCGTGGGATGAATTTTTTAGGTGTTCCATGTTTTTTGTATGCTGCAATTATTGGTCGTGCTAAGTGTTCATTGTTGGCCTGAATAAATAAGAACTTTTTCGACTAAAACTTAGTAATTTTGACACATTACATTTTCATTCATGCCAACGATCATCCCTTACAATGGAAGATCGTGCAAGGGAAACATTTTAGGCTACTCAGAGATTTGTATGTTCAAGTTTAGTTGCGGCTAAATTTCAACAGACAAAATTCTGTGTCGGCCTAAAATGTTTTACTTGCATAGTTTCTCGTTATTTAGGTACAAAACAGTTTCCATTGAATGTGTAAATTTTCTTGCAAAACTTTTGACGTGGGAATTAATTGTAGTTCTACAATATGGGCTGTCCAATGAACTACTAAAGTAACGATGATGTTAATTTATGGGCACATGATATTTGTTGATGAGGGCTCAAAATGGGTTTCATAGTCTCAAATGAATTGAGCTGTGGATGTTCTATTTTGGAGTTAAGGGTTCCGGTTTTTGAGGGATTGCTATGGGTGTGAAGTCTTGCATTCAATGCTGCTGAGTTGCTAATGTGATGTAACAGGTGCAGATCTCATATTTTAGTCACGATGTAAAGTGTGAATAAAGACACAATTTAGATGTGTATGAATTTACAATGTTGGGGACTTTATGTAACCGGAGATTGGGCATAAAGCTTTAAACAGCAAAGAGGACTGGAAGTAGGTGGTGTTATCAAGAACTATGGTTATTTCCCATGAAGTTGGTTTTGGAGGAGATTTTGTTGGCATAACCATCGATGAGATTCCGAAAATCATCTCTTTTCGGCAATTTGGTTATTTTTTTGATGATTTTGTAAATTTCGATGATATTTTTAGGAATTTTCACGAAACCTCACAAATAAAAGAATTGAAATGAAATTTCACAAGAGGAGATTTCTGATTTCACGCCAGTATATTGCATAGGTTTTGATATATTTTCTATTATAAAATGAAATGCAAAGAATGGAATAAGAATGACCTGCTTTTAGACGGTAATGAAATCGGTTTGGGGATAAATAGCATATACGTAATATCCTAAATATATGAAATAATAATACGGCACCCAACACCTCTTAGAGAGATTTGCAGTATTAGGGACACACTCATAGATTGACTTTAACTTATCAAATTATTTTTAGAGAGATTTGCGGTATTAGGGACACATTCATAGATTGACGTTAACTTATCAAATTATTTTTACGGGGATGATACCCAATTTTGAGATTATTGTACTTGAGCCGGGTCGTTGGCAAAGTCGATCCAGAACCATATTAATTGTGAGATAACATGCATTATAGGGTCTGCCGGAACAAATTCCTTTGACGACAAATTTTCAAAGATAGTTGGATATCCCAAAAATATAAAATAAGAGTTCCATGCCAAATGCTTATTGAGGATATATGTGGTGTAATAACTAACAACGGGCAGCTTAAGTTGCAGAACTTGAATTCGATTACTCTTTTAGTAGAAATTGATCAGGTTACACTTGGGCCCAATTTGAACAAGTAACTAAATCACAACCGCAATATCCATAAAATTAATTACTGATCTAATATTTATTTGGGTAAAATTTAATATATACTCTTGATCTTTAATTAGGATTGACCATTTTAAAAAGGTGGCTTAGGCCCGTTAATTTATACTTGATTCAAGACATTATAGATGATGTATAGCCAGTCCAAGACTATATTAAATGGTGGGATAAAAAGAATTGTGAACATGGGTTTCAAGGAAATAATTTTTGAAGACTCCACAAATTTTTTTAAGATAGGTAAATTATGACATCTCAAAATTAATTTTATGTCTAATATTTTTATTTATTATGATAAGATTTAATATATTAGTTGAGAATACTTATATTTAGTACTGCACTTCGGCCGAGTAGTTATATCAATAATTTCACAATCCAAGTTAATCAATTCCCCTCCTGAGTTGCACCTAAATTTTAAATTTGTTTCCAAAATAAATTATAAAAAAAGGTGTTCGAACAAACTACTAATATGATCCCATATAACAAGCTATGTTAAATGCTAGATTCATATCATGGAGCTGTATTTTAAGTATCTTATACATACATTACCATGAGAACGGTTTTTCTTCATGCTTTCTCCACGTATGCCTTCTCCTCGCCACTTTTATCCACCAAGAAAACTCTACATTTTCGTTTATATATTTGGAGATATTTGTGAGACCAGGCTGTCTGCGCTTGAGTTGATGTTCGTATGCCAATTCAAATTAATATAAACCCATTGATCAAGAAGTGTATAGTTATATAGGTGAGTGTCAAAACTGCCCAAAAACTCACTTGGTATTTTAGTATTCCTATTTTAGTAAATAATAGATGTGTAGGTTTTCCAAGCCACTCAAACGTAGGTTATTTGATTAAATGATGGTTCAAGTCGAATCTTTTTTTCAAAAAAAGAAGAAAAGAAACGGAACGAAAAACCTCACTAGGTGGCTAATCTACCAGGTGTGATTGGATCCGGCCACTTCCTAAAATTGACGTGTTATTAACCTAATAATTTTTCCCCTTGTAAATCAAACTATTCAAATTATTTCCCCCTCGTACATGTTCAATTTACATATTACAATAAAATTCCAAGAGATTCAAAGGCCCTCTGATATCACCATAAAGCCTCTTACCCATCAAACTACCAAAATCATTTTCTCCTCCCAAATACGGTGAGCTGACATATTACGATATGAAGCTCCAAAAGACTTCAAGTTGGACTAACTAACTTACCATGAGGCTAACTAAGGTAACACCCAAACCCACATTACTTTGATACTATTGTTAGGCCCTCTGTGCCCATAAAAAAAATTGTAATAGGTGTCATAAACCTTTTTTAATCCAAAAACTAATTTCAAAAATAAAGTTTTCTTATTAGACTACATACGAGTCACCGGTCACCCCTAGAACTGAAATGACATTAACCCAATAATTACATTACTGGTGAAATATAAAGTGAGATGCCAATTAAGAGATAAATGGACAAGGACCAACAACAAATAGACATGGTGAGATATGTGTAGGCCAATAACAATCAAATTTTGCGAGGAAGCTTATAAGTGATTAATTGCATGCGTTGAAAAAGACCATAAAACAACTAAACCAACGATTAAGAAGAATTCCTAACTGACAAGCATTTAGGTTCTCGAAAAAATATTCATTTGGAAAAAAGATCAGTATGAACTGAGTTTGAGTTTTGTTTGGAGCAACTTTTGTTGCAATAATGGAGTTTCAATGCGAGGTATTCTGCCGATTAATTAATTCAGGTGGTGCAGTGATTATCCTGGTGAAATTCCGTGAGATTCAATTATACTTATTTTTTATTCCAAAAATTCCCCAACTCAGCTAGTAGTCCATGATTTTCCTACTTATATTCTCTAAATGATTCCCTATTAATGGATTTTAATATTAATAGATTTTATGATTGATTTATGGAATCAAGTAATAAAATTTATTAAAATATATTATTTTGTTAAATAAATATTTAAAAGTAATGTAAAATTGTAAATTAAATGTTTGTCAATTCCAAAGGTAAAATTAACAATATATACTAGTTGCATGCATTCTTTTCAATAATAGATTGAAAAGGATAATATAAATAACTCCAAATAAGCTGGATGTTAACTCCACTAAATAATATGCCGAGCCGGTTTCAGTCCATAGTGGATGGATTTAATGGGTTTCAAGATTCACACTATGGAGTGTCTTGCTTAAGCTGATTCCCAAGCTTGTTGTTTGGTTAATTTCTATGAGCTTTATCCAACTATACCATCGGAGGTACATTGTGTCTTAGAGATGTTTACTTTGAAGAAATGATATTCTACGAGCTCTATATTGGATTGAGCGTGTTTATTTTGGCAAGTCATGTTCTAAACTTTTGACGAGGGATAAGTAAATTTATTATAATTGGTTGCTTCTATTTTTCATCTTTATTTGATTTGTAATATAATTAATTAAAAATATAATTTCCAAAAATGATAAAAATATGTGTTTATCAACTCATGTCTTCCATCTTTATTGGATTTTTATTTTAATTAATTATAAAATTTCATAATAATAATATATATATATATATAGAGTATTAATTTCTTGCCCGAAAGGTTTCCTATCCCCAACTTCTTTTGGGTCGTCTGATTACAAGACGACTTAGATCTATTGGTTTAAAATTGATCTGGGTCGTCCTTGTAATTAGGACGGCCCAGATCATCGAGCGGCAGAGCGCCGCAGTGGCAGCGCGGCGAGGGGAGCGCGACGAGGTTAGGCTGTTGCCAGCCTTGCCCCTTTGTCTCACCCTTGCCCCAACACCTGCCCCTCGCCACCCCGCCCCCGCCCGCCCCGCCCCCGCCCTGCCCCTCCCGCCCCGCCCCCACACCCGCCCTGCCCCTGCCCCCACCCCTGCCCCCGCCCCGCCCCTTTTTTTTGTCTGTCGCGGCTGAGGTCTGATCCGGCCGCAACAAGCTGGATCTTGCCTTCCCCTTAGATCTGGTCGGGGGACAGCCGGCCAGAGTCCATCCTACTCGGCCGATCGGCCGGCGAAACTGGATTGGCCGGTCGGGCCCGCGAGCGTTGCCGTGAGGCGAGCAGCGACGTGCTGACGGAGGGACCCCCCCCCGGGGGGGAGGGGAGACGGCAAGTCCCGCTCCCTTGCAACGGGGCACTGGCTGCGAGGGGCGGTGGCCGCGTCGAGGTGACGACGGGCGGCCGGCTGGCAACGCAGCGAAGGGGTGGCGGGGGTTTTTGAAATTTTTTTTTTAACAATAGATCTGGGCCATTCGATCACAAGGATGGCCCAGATTAAACTTTGGTGCAGGAAAATTTTCCTAGCCCCTGCCTCAGGAAAACTTTCATATATATATATATATATAAAGAGGAATGATAGGGTGAGAACCTCAAACCTAATTCTGTGTGTTGAAATTAATGGAGATGATAATTCCCAAAGCAAATACATAATCACCGTTAATCTAAATCCAATAGTCTAAAGATGGGTTCCTAAGCTTTCAAGTTCTCACCCTATCATTCTTTCTCTCTCTCTCTCTCTTTCTCTATATATACTTATATATATTTATAATTTCCATCTTTATCAAAATTTTCATTTGAATAATTAAAAAGTATGAAAATAATAATAGTTGATTTTGCCATGTGTCTTTAACATTGTAACGAAGGGTGATGGGTGTTGGTCATTGGGACTCGAACAAGGCATCATTGTCTTTCCAATCAACCTTGGAACATAAAGTTAGTCATCTATAGCCTACTGGTTGTGGTTGCACACAGTCATAATCCAGTTAACTTAGGAAATTTTTTTAATTTCATGTTTATTGCAGTGTCTGGTCATTTATCCTACTGTAAAACACATTGTTCTCACAACAGTCTAATACTTTATTTATATAATCACTATCTCTTTTATTTACTTTTAATTTTCTTATGTTGACTAGCATAAAAATTAAATTCACTATTTTTAGAATATATTTGAATAACAAATGTTACATATGATAAAAAAGTTCAATGCCTAAGGTTAATTGTCTTAGATTTAATATTTTTATGGTAATATAGTAATAAACTTTAAATATAATATCATTAGTTTATGATTTTTGCTGATCGCTTGGTCGGTCATTTGACTATACGAAAAAAATGTTCATATTTAATTTATTTCTATTTATTCATAATTAGTCGATTGAAATTGATTACAAATGCTTCAAATGTTGGTTGGACTTCCGTCATCTATGCCCATCCCTAGCATCTACCTGTTCCTTTCTAATAACAAACAAATAGATCTAAGTCATCATAAACCAACTTAAGATCTATAGGCAGGTCTTACTCATAAACTAGATCTTTCCCGTAAGTTATTTGATGCAGGAAAAATGTTTAGAGATGTCACAATTATCGACCCACCTTAGGAAATTTTGTCGTCGGAATTTTTTGGCCCATAACGGACCAAGTCTTTAATAGTGGTCTTGTACCTTGTTTGATGTGACAAGTCAAATTCTCTAAGCATAAGTTTCGAAGACTAAACAACGTAGAAAAGAAATAAACATTGAAGAATCAATTGAGGTGTTGAAGCGGTGTGCACTTTATTTACAAAACACCCCAATTTTTGGTCCAAGGGCGAACCAAATTATGATATTTTAATTCAGAAACTATTCCTTGAACTATTATCGTACAAGCTTTACGGAAGCAAATACCAACCCTTAAAGAGGCTTAAGACTATAACTTTAAAAGGTTTCATACATAATGCATGCTGATCATAATATATAGGTAGACTCTTAAACTTAGAGGAGCTCCTAGCATTAGCACTCCAAATTATGAGATAGGTAATACCTTCGATGTCGGGTCATTTAACCATATTTTCTACACATATTTAATAAAACTACAAGGATGAGATCTCTTATTTGTTTTCGAATTGAAGTTTTAAAAATATATAATACAAACCTCTTCTCTAAACCTATTATATAAGTAAGCTGCATTTTTACGGATTTCACGAATAAGAGACCGAGAGGTATGAAGATATGTAGGGACCACACTAGTAATCTTTCAAACCCTGAAGTAGTATAGAGTATGAGGGTATTGCATAATGTAACACATTTTAGAATTTATGGCACTAACTTAACTATTCCTTTTGCCACTCGAGTACCATGAGAGGTGTAATATTGAGGATGTAAAGGCATAAGTGTTGTATGTATGAATATGAATATTAGCCGTGAATGCGCGCGAACACTTGTTTAAGTATGTTTGTTTATTGCCCAATGTGAGGCAATTCTGAAGTTTCTTAAGTTTTCGTGGGTAATGAGACCCCTATTTGCCAGTTTGTACGAGTTATTTTTTAGACTAATAACATTTGTTATTGACGTTTTTCTTTTTTATATTATATATATATATATATATATATATATATATAGGTCTTGCAAGCCTAAGTGAACTTTGGTGGGAGGACAAGTAAACGCTACACACTACCTCAGCGTAGTTATTTTCTTTCTTACTTTTATTTATATTTAATGTGTTTTGACGCATATTTAACAATCTTCTATTCTCATAACACCAAGCAAGTTATTTCTATATATTTTACTGATCGAGTCTTACTAAGCAACAACTTTAGACATGACTCGACTCGATCGCAATATATTTGATTCGGTTCTTAGGTTAACTAAAATCGGGGTATTATCGTGTACAAGAGGAATAGGATGCATTAGTACTACTTCAAACCCTGAGGTAATGCTATGAGGGTACATCATAACGCAATACATTTCTAAAATTTGTGGTATTAACTTAATCATTCATTTTGCCACTAGTACAATGACAGGTGTAATATGGAAGATGTGAGGGTATAAGTATTGTATGTGTGAATATGAATATTCGTTGTGCATATGAGCTGACATTTGTTTAAGTATGTTTGCTTACCGCCGAGTGTGAGGTAATTTTGAAATTTTATAAGTTTTCGTAGGTAATGGAATTCTCATTTGCGGGTTTGTACTAATTATTTTTTGACCACTAACACACGTTACTAACATTTTTCATATTATATATGTACGTTTTCCAATCCTAAGTTGACTTTGGTGGGAAGAGAGAAAAATGCTACACACACTTGAGTTAATCGCAGTTATTTTCTTTCTTACTTTTATTTATATTTAATGTGTTTTGACGCATATTTAACAATGTCTTTCATTCTTATGATGTTAAGCGGGTTGCTTCGATATATTTTATCGATTGAGTCTTACCGACTAACAACTTTAAACATGACTCGACTCGATTGTAACATTTCTGATTATGAAATCAGGGTGTAACAAACTCAAATTATAATTTTTTTACTTAGAAATTCCTACTCAATTAAACTTATTACTTATTTTTATGATTATACTAAAATTAAAAATGATAGAAATAATCAAATTAATATTTATATTTATTTTTTTAATTTTCTATGAAGAAGATTAGGGTATAATTTGATCCAAATAAAAATCATAAAAATAGAAGTTTGCTTTTAATTTTTAAAATTTTACTCAAATTACTTACTTTTTACTTAGTAATGCCTACTCAATTAAACTTACTACTTATTTTTCATATAAAAGTAAAATTACTTTTCATACAATTTTTTGCTTTAATTCAGCTAACCCTTGTTACTTAAATTGGAGAAAATATGATTTTTAGATAATCTAGTATTTTTATTTATTTATTTATTTATTTATTTATTTATTATTATTATTATTATAGATTAGATCATGAACAATTAGGGCTATAGTTTGTTATTTTCCGTACAACCCTCTATATTTTTATTATTGTTTAAGAAAAAAACTAGTGTATAATTTTATCTAATTAAAATTCTTTAAAATATAGTATTTTTCTTTTACTTTTAAAATTTTACTCAATTTAATTTTTTTTAACTTAGTAATTTAAACTTATTACTTATTATTTTTATGATTTTATTTATTTCTCTATTAAAATAAACCTATTCTTACTAAAATTATTTACTCAATTTAGAATTTATACTTTTTTATTTTAAAATTTATAGTATTATTGTTTTCTATTTAATGTTAATAGTGAAATTAACAAATTATAAAAAAATTGTGGTCTTCACATCTAAGAAGAAAATAAATTCTAAATAAAAAGTAAATCAAGGACAAAAAACAAAAAAAATCGGCAAGCAAACAAATATATAGTGGTTGCGCATAAACTGAAGCAATCTACAACGAACACGGATCGACTATTCTAAAAAATAGCTAATACAATCAAGTCACAATGAATCATAAAAGACGGATAAAAGCAATGTATATGCCGCGAAACTCTCCTCAAACTTGCCGTAAGCTATAGACAAACCAAACAAATTACGAATTTGCTAATCATCTTACCTTCTCATCAATCTCATGTCCATGTGTTGCATAGAAACTGGGATCCAAAAGAGGGTGAGAAGTGGTGGCCAAGACTATGAAGGACTCTCATATGTTTCAGATCATGACCCCTTTGTGATGCTTGACATGGCCAACTTCACATCCATTTGTGCAGACTCCAGATATGGAAGCTAACATTGCTTGGGTTCAATCGGGTGCCAAACTTGGGGACCTCCAAGCAATTCTCATACATACACAACAACCAACAGCAGCAGCAACAAATATAACATACAGCAAGCGAAAAATGTCACCAGCAGCAGCGAGTCCCGCTCCGTGAATTTGGCTTCTTTCACCTTCTGCCCGACTACCTATCCACCAAATCAAAACTCAGAAAAAGCGATAAAGATAATTATTTGCATGTACATATAATCATGGTAATTATTTACATGTGGTGATAATAATCTTAATAATACCACCCAAGTTAATCTCAATCAAAGATAAAGCTAACTATCTTCCTATTCACAGTGAAGTTAACTTTATCTTCATAAAGCGGATACGTAGATAAAAAACAAACACTACGTACGTATTTGGAAAAAGATTTGATCAAGAGTCTGTAAGTAACAACGTGACATTTGCATATAACATGCAAAGACCCACATAAGGTAAAACTATATCTTCTGATCTTTATCTTCAATATTTGATCAAGATCCTACAATGTGTGAAAAATATTTATCTTATTTTTTAATTTTTTTATTTAATTAACCAATCAGAATGTGACTTTTGCTGATCCCTTATTAAAAATAATACTTGTCAAAAATCGTTCTCTTATTATATATAAATAAATAGCTACATAAAATAGAATAGAGCATATAGATAAATAGATAAATTGTTTGAAATTACAACAGCTATTTATTTATCGGTAGGTAAACCTATCTACTAGGAGTTCGAGGCCACCAATCAGATGGGAGGAAAAGAGCCCCGTTTTAATAATTTAGGCAACGTAGACCACCGTTTCTGAAATTATCGCAATTTTTTTCGAAATGTAGAAAGGCGGCACGAAGTCTCCTCCGGTTTCTCATCTAGTAGCCAGATATTGGATACAAGATTTAAGCAAAAACTAATGAAATTGTGAAGGGTCCGGGCCCATGGAGTGGAACGGTCAGATCGTCGCCGAGGATTGTTGGAGGGATGGATGATGTGGGCTTTAGACAGTGACGAGGAGGTGTCTCTGACTCGCGTCTCTGAGGCAGCACAATTTAGGATTTATGTGCCATTGAGAATCGAGACCAGCTATAAGGTTCAAACTTTATTTATTTTTGTTGAAAAAGGTATTATTAAGTATGGTTATATCATGACAACTCTGCGTGATTTTTGTTTTACGTGTTTGAGTGCAGAATTATTTTGATACTGTTTTCTTCATGTTTCATGCATAAACAGGAATGAGGACGGCTGCTCAAAGCAAGCATTGGATGAGGTTGGACCGTTGGAGAAGCCAAGAGAGCCTATAAGTTTGGAAACTAAGCAGATCACTAAATTGCTTATTCTTTAATTTGTAGAAAATTTACTATCTCGGAGTGATCCTACAAATTCAAAAGGCTAATCTATAATGAACGATTAGGTAGAACTTGTGTTGTTACAATAGATAAATAAACAAAATACTCTTTAATATTCACTAGTGGAAAACCACCCTTCTATTACCGAAAATTTCAGTGATAGAAGGGGTGAAAACTAGTGCAAGAGGGTCTTTGTCACATAAATTTCGGTGACAAAAATTTTGGCAACAAATTCAACTCGGTAGTCAAGTAGTATCAATTTGTCACCGACAGAATAATAGCGACTAATTGTTACTGATAACGGTGACTAAACTGTGGTCAACTGACACCAATTGGTAGTGTCAGTTAACAAAATTGGTGTCAAATCGGTGTCCATTAACAAAATTGACAGTGATTTTCGGTGGCAGATGAAAAATCCCGACACCAAAATACATTCTATCATTGAAATTCAGTGATAGACTTGTATATGTAATACTAATTTTCGGTATCTAATGTGAAAAACCAACACCATAATCTAATTTGCCACAGAATTTCGATGACAGATCGGTAACAGATTTGGAAAAAATGTTAAAGTCTCTATATCATCTCAAGCATGACTATATCATCTGTTTGTCATCACACACTTTAAATAAGTCAACCACAAAATAATTGCATCATAAAAGTCCACAAAGTCAAAGTCCACAAACTACAAATGAGAATCTGGAAGAGGCTGCGACTATCAACATCTAGCTTGCCCGCATCTTTCCCAACCTTATCAAAACCTTGAAGAGGGACGTATTATCTCGAGCTCAATTCTCCATCATATGCTGTCTTTTTTGTCGTTCTTCTGATGCACGAAGGTTGGCAATGAATTATTGTTCAATTTTTGGGTGCCAATATCTGACAAGTGTTTTGCAACGTCAGTAGTAGTATTACTAGTCACATGAGTAGTAACATCTGCAACATCTTGCGGCAATGTCAACATCTCTTCTTGCACCACCTCACACACAACCATAGTTGCAAAAATCGGTCAATTCTATGTGGATTCGGCCAATTTTATTCGGTTAGGTACAAAATCTGAGTCAAAATAATAACTGATTATTTGGGCAAAAAATCAAATAAAGAATTGGCCGATTTGAGCCGATTCTCACCCCAAATCAACGATGGCAAGAATTGGCCGATTCAAGGGGGATGGGGGCAAAGGGCTGGACGGGCCCACAACGGGGGACGGAGTGGGGGGGGGGGGGCGGTGCAAGGGATGTGATGGGGAAGAGATCGGTTGGGTGGAAAAGAATGAGGGGTAGTTTAGGTAATAAAAATAGACTCGTTCATTACTCGAGTCAAAAATAACAAAATAAATCTTAAAAATATAAAATATAAAATATAAAATAATAAAATCTAATAAAATATAATATAACCGATAATAGTTTAATGACGTGTTCTAAAATGATGGGGAGCGGGGGGGGGTGTAGGAGATCAATGACAAATTTTGATCAATTTAAGTGAATTGATTTTTGTCTTATTTTTAATGAATTGGTCCAATTCAATAACCCTTCAATTCTGATTTAAGGTTCGATTCTGAATTTTGCAGCTATGCATACAATAATATGAAGGTTTGTCGGGTGTACTACAGTCGAGAGTGGCTGAACAAGGTGCTCATCATATCAAGGTGTCTGATCAACTTTGGATTGATAGTCTGTGCATAGGGTTGGGCACAAGTCGAGTCGAGATGAGTTACACCCAACTCGAACTCAGCTTATTTGATAAATAAATCAAGTTTCGAGCTATATAGTTTTGAGTCAAGTTCTTTTAGTTCGAGTTCGAGTTAAACATGATCGTGTTTGAGTCAAACATCTGTTTTGTTCAAGTTTCGTCACCGTGATTTTGAAGATCTAGTTTGTTCTATATAGTGTAATATTTTAATTAGTTTCTTATAAAAATATAAATAATATTCTCCATAATTTCCGGTCATACAATAACTATTAGATTTGTTAAGGTTTATATTAGGCATTGAATCGATTCGAGCCAGTTTTAAGTAAAATCAAGCTTTTCAAGAAGAATCGAGCTGAGTTTGATATAACTCAAAACCGGTTTTATTGTAATCAAGTCAAGTCATTTTTTAGGATTAAGTTTCGAGTCGAGCTTAAAAAAATTGAGTTAGAGTGGAGTCGAGTCACAAAAACTTGTAAGCTAACTCAACTCGTGCCCCACCCTATCTGTGTACCATCATGATGTGTAACTCAATGGACACACTGAAGTCACAGGATTATTGCAAAACAACAAAACTGAATAACATGGCAATAGAAAGAAAGATCTGTTGTATACAACACAACTTGATTAATTAGTAAAAGTGTGTGACAGCTTCAAGTTAGTTAACCCTACTTGTCCATCGAAGGGTAATATTGCAACAATTAAACATTAGGACTTCAAAAAAACCAAATACAACAGTTTGCCAAAAAAACCATTAAGACTTCAAAAGAATAAAGAGAAGACTTTGGAGAATCATTCCACAAATAATAATAAACTTGTTTAATTACCACCAAATACAACGATTATGAAATTATTTATTTTTATTTTTTAGCTCAATAATTTTGCTTGTTATGGATCTCATCATAAAATTTGGACAACTAGAATACATTTGTGCCATTAATGCGTGTATAGACATTATTTACTATTTGAAAAAAAATTAGACCGTATTTACTACCTAGAAAAAAAAACACTATTCTGAAAATTATAGATGACATTTTTTCTTATATTTTATACATAGCTGGCCTTGATGATATGAGATTTTTGAAGTGGCTTCGATGATATGAGATTCTTAGAAGAGCCTTATATAGCTTATATGGAACCGAACCGAACTTGTGTCTATCAAAATGAAAGCACATGGAGACCCCACTGGGCTTGGCGGTTGATGATTCGATCATCAACCTTGAGGAATTAGTAGCGTCCCCATGTGCATCATTTGTTGGCTGACGTAATAAATAGTCATTTATATGAGCACCAATATGAATATAATGTCTTACTACTCAAAGGTTATATAAATAAAAATAAAAATAAATAATAAGGGTAAATATAAATATTTAACTCAATCTAATATTTTTAAACCTTTTATTTTAATTATCAAGATAATTATAATAAAAATCATACAAACTATTTTCATATATATATATATAGATAAACCTTTGTCTATTCGAGAGTATTTTTCCGATTGTAAAATGGATCAATCAAATTAATTTTATTAACATATTCTTTTATTTGACATCTTGCTTTAATTTGTTGTTTATCCTTACGAAGCATTGAAATACCTTCAATTTGACATATAAAAAAATCTCATTTTAGGTATAAACGAATTGGTTCGATATTTAAAAGTCCCCCTTTATCAATCCTGCAAGGGTTAAATCACTTTGAAAAAGCATTACATTAAAACACATTTATCTTATCCTCTTTGAATAGAGGATATAGCAATTTCTCTTGAACTTTTTAATGTAAGTAGGAGAGAATACACTTTTGATATTGCCAACAAAATTTGCCTTGTTATCATATGACAATGTTCTTCATTAGATGGAATTCATATATCTTCAAATATGATATATGCCCAATTGAAAAACAACCACAATCTCAAAC
>JAURVB010002156.1:0-12189 GCA_033002965.1 Piper betle
AAAACTAGTTATTTTGGGATATAAATCGAAGCTGCATTTTCACAAGGTCTAAAACTAAAAATAGTCAAAAAAAATTGAACCTCGATCGGTTTAGATTTTACAAGCATCATCTAGCAAATATTAGTTCCAATATTAACTTCTTCGAGCTAGAAAACCAAAAAGAAAAGACAAATTATTAATGAGCTGTACATATAAATTGTACCACTAATTTGAATTCTTTTAGTGTGTCCCGTAAAATAAGATTTATAAAGGTGGATAGTATATAAGTAGGATGTTCTTATTTTTTTGGGGCATAAATATGTTCTATTTTATTTTTAAAAAAATGTAATTATTTAAAGATATTTTGAATTACTTTTTATTATAATTACTTTAACAATTAAAATGAAAGGGTTAAAAACATTAATTTAATTTAAAAACTATAACAATGGTTGTTTAAAGCTTGATTAAACTTAATTTAGCTCGATACTCGATTCAAAAAACTTAACTCGAAGCTCAACTCAATATTAAACGAGTTGGCCTGAACATGTACCTATACTACTCGGCTCGACTTGAAACTCGTTATTTTAAATAGGGAATATGATTTTGACCATTTTATCTTAAATCTTTTTATATAAATATAACCAAATTATAAATTATCATTATATGGTATCAAATTAAATAAATTTATACATGATTAAATTATTTTTTATACATAATTATGTCAAATTTGAGATATTTTAATTAAAAATTAAATTTTAAAATGAATTATACGAAAGTGCATCATCAATATATATAAATTAAGCTAGCTCGAACCTAACTTAAACTCACTCGACTCAAACATTTTTTAACTCAACTCGACTAGCCCAATGAACACCCCTATCTATAAGTATCGAAATTATTTATTTTTATATTTATCTATGGATTTTGAGTAATAGGACCCACTAAATTGCTCAACATAGAAGGTGTATTTCATGTTTATATAGGGTCCTTTTGGTTAGCATGAAATAGTGTAAATAAAAAAAAATCATATGTAATGGAAATGCCATGAGATGAAATGGCATAAAAATTTTAAAAATTTTCCTTACTTATTTAAATAATAAGAAAATGAGATGTAAATGAAATATTCTCTTTCATGTGTGTGTGCCGCCCAAAATTTTTTCAATTATTTTTGTTTTTCATAAAAAAAATATTATTTTGTAAAATTTTTAGAAAGGCTTATTTTGATTGAAATTGAAAAAAAATTTATTTAATTTCAAGACATCCAAATACAAAAAAAATTATGACATCTAAATTTTACATTTTTTTTGTTCAATAATTTCAGGACAACCGGTTAAAAGAAAAAAAAACAAAAACTAATACCGGTAAAAAATATATATTACCCACAAAAAACATAGGTTTTTTTATTAATCGTAACAAGACCGTAACAAATTTGCAACGACACTAGGGCCCGAGGCTATTTCTCCACTAGTGATTGCACACTACCGTCCATTTCCAATCCATGCAGTTTTTTTTCGGATAAATTAACACAAATAATAAACCAAGGTAATTCCTATGTTCCATTTTATAGGACATACTTTTCCAACTGATTGTAAATGACGTGTCGGCAATGTATATAACAAGGGTTGGTTAGATATTTATTAATCCCGGATTTGATGCCTTCACCGTCGACATCAAATTGTACATAAATAGCTCTTTATAAAGAAATGGTCCAATGTTGATATTAACTAGAGCTTGAACAACTTGAAAGTTCTTGCCTCACTTAGTGGTGGCATAGAATTAAATGAAAATTTTAATTATTGTAAGATCTTTCAATTTAGTCACATATCTAATACTTATTGGGATAAGATCTTATTATAAGTGAAAATAGTCTATAAATTAAAAACTTGGGTAATCACTTTTAAAAAGATGACTTATTATATTATGTTCTATTTTGGGTCTGGTCATTACAAATAATATCAATGCCTCTTAATTCTGTTTGGATAGATTAGAAACGTTGGTTAAGCGGTCAGTCACGGGCTAAAAACGTTATGAACTAGGGCTAACAATGGGTCAAATGTGAACTAGGGCTAACAATAGGCCAAAAATAAATATTTTATCCTCAAAATTCTTTAAGGTAGGTAGATTGCGGGATCTCTCAACTTAATCATATATCAAATCGTAAACTAAGGCTAACAACGGGCCAAAAATAAGAATTTCGTCCTAAAAATAAGAATTTTGTCCCCAAAATTTTTTAAGGTGGGTGAATTGTGAGATATTTCAACTTAATCTTACATTTATGACTATTACCTACTGGGGTAAAATCCAAAATCCAAAATCTTATTTAGTCCATTATGTTATACTTTAGGCTAGATTGTTACAATTATTATCATTTTGAAAAGGATCGTGCATGAATTATTGAATCACTTTGTTGCTCATAACTTATGCATTTGTTTCATGATTTTCTTATTTGCTCATAATTTATTTTCTAATGTTAATTGAAAATTACAAATTAATATTATATAACACTAACAGTAATTATGCTTTGATTAAAATCAATTATAAGCTTGAACAACGTAAACTGCTTGTGCAGTGATTTTCTTGACAAATTTAATTTCAAATATAAAAACCAAGTGAAGAGGAAAAGTAAAAGTATAAAATGTTATAAATTAGAGAATAAATTCATAACTCAATATTAGATACATCCAATCCAATATTGCCAAGCTATAAGCATAATAGTGATAAAAATATTACAAAATCCGAATCAATGAACTCAATTATTCTCAAAAGGCTAATTAAAATTAGTTGAATTTTTATATACAAAATCACCCTAGCTTATTTATAAAACAACGAGGCCATCCGTGTGCCCTAGCTAACACTCATTAACTAATTAACTAATTCACGTTAAAAATAAGTGGGCTTTAGCCGACGTTGTTTCAGAAATAATTTGTACTCCCTAATCACTGGGAATCCACTGCAAACAAGATTAACCCATTATTCATTAGATATCAGTATAAAAAAATGGTTTTTCTCTACATTTTAAAAAAAATAATATGGACTTCCTCACACTAATTTTTTCGGTGGAGAAATGTTTTGCATGTTTTACCACTTTTTTTCTAGGAATACTTTTGAGCGTAGAATAAAATTAGAAAATTAAAACGCATTTATCCTTAAGTATCTCCGAATATAGGACCAAAAGTGGCATACAGAAAACTCGGAGAAAAGTTTCTTTTTTGCAATGTATATAAAGTTATGTACAAAACTAATAATTGAGAAAAGTAAAAATATTGTTACGTTTGATATGCCGACAATCATTACTCCTAATCAATTCTTAATATTAAATTGATTATAAGCTATCATAATCCAGTGGTTAAGTAGTCACACTATCTGAAGACAAGATTTGTGACAATCGTTTATCATAAAATAAGGATCGAATCTTTAATCGAAGAACATTAATTTTTAAGTTTATAATTTATAATGCACAACGAAATGCACGCGAAAAAAAACAAATTTTTTTATTAAAAGTTAATCCATGCAAAGTTATTTTTTGGGGATCCTAATTTAAAATAAGTCTGAAAAATGAAATTAAAAAAAAGTTAAATATATTGTAATTTTATTTTTAGTAGAAGACGCGAGGGGGAGAATAGGCAGAGCATCCCAAGCACACAGTATAAGCAGCGGCTGATGAGGCCTACCGACATCATAAGGGCAAAATAGTCAATAATGAAAACGAGGGCCCCAATTTCGGAACAAAAACTGCACCAACAGCAAGACTGGAGCCCTGCTCGCGCCAAACGAGGACTAACTAACATCGCCGTCTCCGGCGCCGGCGAACCCACCGATGGCCAACCGCATTCCCTCCCACCAGCTCGCCGGCGGACTCTACGTCTCGGGCCGGCCGGACCATCCCAAGGACCGCCCCCCACCATGTCCGCCCGCGCCGCCCCCTACACCGGCGGCGACGTCAAGAACTCCGGCGACCTCGGCCGCATGTTCGTCGTCCCCCCCACGGCGAACGCGCCGGCCAAGGCCCCCGCGCAACGCCCACCCGCCACCACCTCCTCCTCCTCCTCCGGCCCCATCCGGTCCGGCTCCGGCCCGATCCCGCTGCCGCCCACCGGACTCATCACCTCCGGCCCCATCCGGAGCGGCCAGCTGGACGCCGCCGGAGGCGGCGGAGGAAACCTCCGGCGTCGTTCTCGTACGGAGGAGGCGGTGGGGGGATTACGCATGCGGTGGGGGAGGTGAGGTTTCGGTTCCCATTTTCGTGGTGGGTGTTCTGGGTCGTGTTGGGGGTGTTGGGTGTGGGGTTTGGGGTGGGTGGGTTTATGATGGGGACGGTGAAGCAGCCGGTCGTGCTCATCGCCGTGGGGGGTGTGTTGGTGCTGCTGCTGGTTTTGGTGGTTTGGAATTGGGGCTGGGGGAGGCAGGGTTTGCTTCGTTACCTGAGAAGGTACCCGGATGCAGAGTTGAGAGGAGCGAGGGAGGGGCAGTTCATCAAAGTTACGGGGGTAATTTTCCTTGTTTTTCTTCTACCTTCTCCATGTACATTTTCATCTCCCATTTTGTAAAAGGATTCATTCTTTGTCATGCTTACATTTGAGCTTCTTTTTATCACGTCTGTTGGGTTGAATTCTATAGATTATATATGCAGTCGTTGGATTATGATTTTGAGTTGTGGTTTGTTAAAAGATGGAAAGCCTGAGCTTTTGTGCTGACAGTGATGGAGGGTGTAAGATTAACTTTATTACTGCTTGCAGTGGAAGTGGACTTTGTTGCCTGAATTAGTAGCCACTAGGATTGGGCAAAACTGTTGTGAAAGTTGTCTCACTGGGGAGCATTTTAATTGTTGACGACAACTTTGCCACTTAGAACTTATCAACCTTAAGTTGAGGAATTGGATGTAATATAATTTGGTGTGCATTGTGCGGCATAATATAGGAGAATTAGGGACATGTCAAAAGTCTAAAGTAGGTTAAAAGAGAGATTCGTTTACCCAGAAGGAATTGGGAATAATAAATTCCATCGATTATAATCATTTTGTTAGCATATTTGCTGAATAATGAAGAGATGTTACTAGGGATGAAGAACGAATATGGAAATGGGCAATGTAATTGATGAGGCAATATGTGATAGCTAGGATGAGAATAAACATTAAAAAATATAAACTTGATTCAGATATATTTTCTTCAACATGTATTAGGTTGATATCTTTAGAATGGAATTGGTGCTATGTTGAGGTTATTTTAACATTAGCATGGAATAGGTCGTCTGGACACAACCAAACCTAGATAGAGATTAACATGCATTAAATTTCTTGTTGAATGACGGTTTAGCTGCTCAAAATTTAGAAGCACTTTTATAGCTGTAAAGTCATCTGTCTCTATTTTTTTACCCAAAGTCCTTTCCCCCTCTGTCTGTCACTAGTAGGATATGTTGAGGAATGTTTACAGAGTACTGTTTTCTTCAAAAACATTAGTTCAAAGTTCTTTTACATGTTCCTTTATGTGATATGTGGATATTGATGCCAACATACAGGTTGTTACTTGTGGTAGCATCCCACTTGAATCGTCATTTCAAAAAATATCAAGGTGCATATATGTATGCACAGAATTGGAAGAGTACAGGGCATTCTCCGGAAAGCCTGCAAACAAAAATCATCGTCGCTTCACTTGGGGGTCGAGGCATACTGAGGTTGTCTTCTTCTTCGTTTACAAACTCTACTATGTTTTATTATTTCTCTAGAATCTTTCTTGTTAACTAGCATAATTTATTGATGATTATTATTTTGTTTTATTGTATGACTTTTAAGTATGGCAGAAGGAATTGTAGTTAGGATCAGAAGAATATGACATTTTCCAGAGCAGATATTTTAAAACTTTATGTAAGGCAATCAAAATCTCTTGCGCATGCCATACTGCTTAAACAAATGGTTGCATTGCTTTGTAATGTTTACCAATGGCGATGCAGAAACTTCTCAAAAGTTCTTCATACCAGTTTTTATGATGCAACCCCTATCATTTTCTATCCATTCTTATATTTTAAGTTGTAAAGAAATAACTGGACAATAATCATTTACAATCTTACCAGAGGCATGTGGCAGACTTTTACATATCAGATTTCCAATCAGGGCTACGAGCTGTTGTAAAGGCTGGCCATGGAGCGGAAGTTTTGACATACGTAAAACCAGCGACTGTAGTTGACGTAGCAGGAGGAAACATAGAAATGTCTCCGCGTTTTCTCCACTGGTTGGCTGAGCATAATCTTTCTAGTGATGACCGTGTAATGCGTCTGAAAGAAGGGTAAGTGTACAAACTTGTTAATAATCAAAACCTTTTTGCCAGCATTTGACACATTTATAAATTGTTATTATACCCTTAAAGTGGCAACATTTTTGTTTTGTTTCATGCTAACATGGCCTAGTTAAGTTATAACTTGTGTTTGAAATTCGATTTCTACTATATTCTGTAATTTTCCTTGTTTACCATGTTGCCTTACTCTCTACATTTGAATGTCGCTTTAAGCAATATGGTTTTCAAATGCACCCATGAGTGGTTTTCCTGGCTGTTATATGATTTGATAAATGTTTATTCTTTTGGTTCTTCAAGCAAATGTTTGAAACGGAGTTGTCTACTTTCCAGGTACATAAAAGAGGGGAGCACATTAAGTGTACTGGGGGTCGTTCAAAGACGTGAGAATGTGTTGATGATTGTCCCACCGCAAGAGCCAATCTCCATAGGCTGCCAAGGGACTACTTGTTTGTTGCCTACTCGTCTCGAAGGACTGATTTTGGTTTGTGATGAAACTCAGAACGGCGATGTACTGCCTGTTTAAATCAAACGGCATTCTAGCTTCTTTCAATGGTATTAAAGCCCATGAAAAGATACGTGTTGGTTGGTCGTGAGCTTTACTGGGATAGCCCTCCTGCAAATTTATATCACCGCTGCAAATTATTTCGAGCATGAATGGTGCATTTGTCAAGGCGAGGAGGCGTCACCTCCTACTTTATAGCAGAATTGGTGCTCTGCGCTTGTATCATGATTATTAGACATGAGAAGAACCTGGCAGTGATTCCGACTGTTTGCATATATACCTGTTGAAAGTTCTGAATGAATGTTTCTGTTAATGAAATAAACAAACTTACACATCCTCTTCTTCCAACACCATTGATTTGTATTTAGAATATGCTTTTACTTTTTAACACATAAAAAACAAATGTACACCGAAAACTCTTATACTCATGGTACTTCACCAAGCAAATTAGAAACAAACAAAAAATGAGATGACCAACTGAAACTATTATCGATTTTATGGAGAGGATGCAATAAATGTGACTCAAAGTTCAGATTTAAGAGAGGTCCCCCCGGTTTCTACGACCTTGTGGGGAGTTTCAGTGTTTCAGTTTCGACCCCATGGACGCGACCATGGCCTTCTTAGGAATTGCCACCTTTTGGGCTTTGCCTGTTGCAACGCTTTTAATTGTTCCCTTCGGAATTTTCTATTTAAAAGCCACCTCCCGCCCCGCCATCCTAGTCCATATCTGCGCAGGCACATTCACAATCAAGAACAGATCAAGGTGAGTATACGTCAAAGATATGATAATTATCATTCATGGGTGTGATTCTTGGTACAACAAAAATATTCTTTAGAAATGTTTTGACTTGTTCGAAGAAGTACAAAGCAAACAGTGGTAACTGACCAACGTGCTTCTCATAAAAATGAAGCAAACTGATATGTTGGCATAATCAAAATCTTCCAAATACAGATAGGAACCTTTTCCGTTAAGGTAAGCGGAGGGAGAAAGAATAATTGTCATTTCCAAATATTAAACCCAGCAAGCACTAAAAGGATAAGTTGTTTCCAACCTATGTCAAATAAATGAAAAGAAACAAGACTAATCGATCCCAAATTTGCAAATGATAAATGCAAACTGAGAAAAAAGGAGCTGGCAATTCACGATTTCACTAATGTAAGAAATAGCATTCTTATATAACTCCATCATGCAGATTACTTTCAGGTTCTTTCTCTACTCCGATCATCTGAAGAACAAAATACCTATTTAGAAAAAAGGGCAATAAGAAACAAACCCAATAATCATAGTCGTGCCAGCAGTAGCAATACAAGCTGGAAGGCTCACGGTTCCGGAGCTAACAATTTTCTTAATTTCGTCATGATCAATATGACTGCGGGATTTCATCTGTGTTAAGAGCACAAATGTCACATGGCTTGTAATAAAACAAATACTAAAATTATCCAATTCTAAAGAAGTCTTTTACATTTTAACGGCAAGAATAGCCTAGCAACATATTACCTAAACTGAGAAAGAACAATAAGAACAAATACCCAATCCCGCATTTCAAAATTTTAGATCAGAAACTCGGAAAAGAAAGGGAAGAGACAAATCTATAAATATTTGATAACAATTAGCCATAGAATATGAAAATCAAGAAACTAGGACCATTCTCATGACCAATGGTATATGAGGATAATACTGATAAGAACAAACATGACCTACTTTTTGAGAAGTATACAGGTGGAGCCAAGGTTCTAACTTGTGCTCCATTCATCAGAACCTCATTCATCAAAGTTCATATGAAAAGTTTAGGGAAAAATTAAGGTGAGAAAGCTTATATGAGCTATACCTCAAATTTAAACTTTTTATTGGGTCCCACATAAAGATGATTATATGCATAGGAAATAGAGCATATAAGTAGGAGGTTGATAATTTTTTTTTGACATCAATAAGACCTACTTTTAAATTTTTTAAAAATATACTAGTTTAAATATATCTTGAAATTAATATTTACTACAATTACTTTGATAATTAAGATGAAAGGGTTAAAAACATCAAATTGATTTGAAATTCTGTAAATACCATAATGATTTATTTTTATATTTTTTATGTAGTTTTTGAGAAGTTGACCCACTAATAAAAATTGTAGCTCATATAAGCTATGTGAGCTGTAACTCATGTATATAACACTCTAAACGTTTATTACCAACATTTTCAGCTTTTTGCTCAGATTCACCTTGACAACAATTTTTAGTTAGTCCACAATTCCTTTACAATTTTTAAGTTTGTCGACAATTCCTCAATGTACCTTTTGCGCATCATGGCGGCATGATTTGCAGGCACATTTTTTCTTCATAACCTTTGTTTTCATTTGAATTCTTTCACATTCTGATTTTCCCCATTATGAATCCTTTATCCATGATGATACTTCATTTTGTAAAATATATACAGACCAGATTAAAAACATCAAATATGTGAATTGTGGCAAAGCAATATTTAAATGTGTACACAGTACTGATAGTTATGATCCCGTTTTGTGTTTTTTATACAAAAAATGGGAAGACTTAACCAATATACTCAGAAATAGAGTAAATTCTTGTGCAATTAGAATTTTGACAAGTAGAGTTTGGCAGGATTCTGAAATGTTCTCACTTGGCACTGACTGGGCTGACCACATAGCAATCTCCAAGTTTTATTAAGTAGGCGGAACTTTATACTAAATCAAATTAAATTAAAACTTCACTCATCCCCATACCAGCAAGGAGAAGAAAACATAAAGACCAAAGGAGGGCATCGGGTGCAGTAAATTCCATTATAAAAAGTTACTCACAGATTCCTCAATCAAGTCGAGTCTATGCTCCACCTTATTTTGATGATAATACCTTAGAGAATACCCTGAAAATTTAAAAATGACGGCTCAACAACAAGTTAGACGCCAGACACACTTAAACAAAAACACAGAAATGAATAAACAGACAAATTCATATAAGCCTCAAATAAAAGTTAAAGCCTTGCTCTACATAAATCCATAACCCTGTCCGCATACCATATAATCAGACTTGGTGTTAAGTGTTACAGACAAAATTTTCCCCTACATCCTATCATTGTAGGATCATATCAATGCCCTAAAAATATTTGAGCTTTCCAAATCTTCCTTTATTGACTTTCACAATAACAATGCCCTAAAAATTTAAACTTTCCAAGTCCTCCTTTACAAACTCGCATAAAATCTATCTTTTTTATGATAACCAACATAAAAAATCCTGTGCTCTACGACGGTCAAAAATGTCAATACAATGGCAACAATGTCTCATGATTCCAGAATCAACATTACCAGCCCATGCCGTCGCAAGCGACCCAAGAGAGGTGGCAACCGTGAACACAACCCGGTGCTGCTCAAAGACCTCCTGATCACGAAAATCAAAACAACGAGATCACCAACCATTCCAGAAGAAAAACAAGAAAATTGAAGAAGAAGAAGAAGAAGAAGAAAAAGGTAGGACCTTTGTGGAGAGGTAAGTGTCGTAGACGGAGGAAAAAGAGCCGAGGGTCTTCCTCTTCAAGTTGGGGAGGGCGATGGAACGGAGAAGGGAGGCTCCGGAGCGGCGGAGACCCATCGTCGGACGGAGAAGGTCAAGCCGTGGCCGTGGCCGTGGCCGCCACCGACGAAGCTCTGGGTTATGGCCGGCCTTCGGAGACTTGCGCGAGGGACAAGCCGCATCTTCGCCGGATTCCAAACAATCGGTCAAGTGGGGTCCGCAAATCCGACCATATTGTCGGCTACAGTCCATACGGATCTCCTTCCATTACTGTTACCAAATTTAGACTAATCGTATCGGGTAATACTTTTTATTTAGACTAAAATTTTATATAGATAAACAAAAAATAAATAATAAGGGTAATTATAAATCTTTAATTCAATCTAATATTTCTAACTCATTCATTTTAATTATAAAATAATTATAATAAAAATTAATTTTAAAATATTTATTAACTAATATATATTATTTAAAATTTTAAAAATAGGACGTAATAATATTAAAAAAGATAAAATATTTATCAACCTCTTATATTTTTACTTTTAATATATATAAACATTATTTTGTAAGACCTGCTAAAAACTTCTCAAATTAAATATATAATTCATATAAGCTATACGAGGGAAAGATTTTTTTAAACGATTTCCTTTAAAACAAATGCATCTTTAATTCATATGCACTCTCTTTAATCCAAACGAATGCATCTCTATATATTGTTTGAACTAGATCAACCCTCACTCTATTTTTTTAAAAAAAAGAAATCTCACTATAATTGCCAATTTCTTACCTAGAGTTTTTAAACACGCCCACTTAATTGCAAGAATTATTTTTACTCTGTATTGAAAGAAAAAAGATTGTTTTTTGGTTTAATAGTCCCCAGCACAAAACACACGCGCGCACATACAATAGGATGAAATTCATATCGATTCAATATGGTGTTTTTTTTAGTCTTCCATAGATTTATTTATATAATCTTACAAGAGTTGGTGGATTTCATTAATCCACAAGGAAGTCAATGAAGCCTAGCTTTTATGAAGGCAACAAGTCAATAAATTAAACCATGGAGTAATTGGAAGAAATTAATTACGAAGACCATGAAATCAAATCATTTTGAGTCCACTATTGTTGGTCTCAAGCTCAAATAGAGAGACTTTATATATGACCACAAACAAGTGAGATGACATTGAAACATAAATCCTTTGAAAAAAACACAAACCATGCATTGCTTTATGAAGCAGCATGCAAACACACACCAGCTAAGTGGTTACCCTCTTAACCTTAAAGGAAGCTTGCAAATATAGCCAACATATTGGAATACAAAATTATTCTATCAATGCTCTGAGTTGATTAGGCAGTGGCAATGACTCCTCCATTGGCACTTTCCATGGTATCGAAGGCCTCAAACCTAGGCTCCTTGGGTTGGAATTTTGGCGCAGATAGACCTCCATGTGGTCCTCGAACACAAACTTGGGATATGCCTGTCTCATCCTCCTTCAGCAGCTCCGACGCCATGGCGAGATCACATGGCGTCTCTCCCCGGGTCAATAAAAGGACGCAATCGACTAATCCCGGGTAGCCGTCGGTTTTTGTCACCCACCCCGTGCAGCACGCTCTTGTATCCAGCCATTGGTGATCAACCTGTGATGAAAGATGAAGCAAGCCATCAAGTAATCGAGGAAAATTTGTAAGCCATTTGTAAATTTATAATTCCATTCTCGAAATTGGTGCCGTGCAAGTTTACGCATGTTGGATAAAGTAAAGTGGACGGGATTAGACCGCTACAAAAGAGCTTCAGTATGGAAAAATATGCAGAAAACAAAAAATTTGGAACTAAGTATTGATATGGTTGTTTTAAGATAACTGAGGTGAAGAAAGTATCCCTCACCACGACCTGAATTTGTT
>JAURVB010002157.1:0-67743 GCA_033002965.1 Piper betle
TGATCCGTGTATCTCCATTTTACCTGAAGAAAAGCTAAAATCTCTTGAGAAACTCTTTGTAGGTTGAGAATTTGGAGAAACTAGCTGCTTGAAAGGATTATTCTGTTTTTCTCCGGAGAATGACTTGTATTTTGGAGATGATAATAAAAAAAGATGATCAGGGTTAATTTTTATGTTTACTTAGTAGCCTGTTGGTTTTGTGGATTGTATATCAGCTTGTCTGCATATGTACTTTCAAAATTTGATTTATGTTTTCTGCCTTCTTAAGCATCCCTTTAGCTAATCATATTGCTTTACTATTTTGCAGACTCTTCTTGCATTTGTAAATTTTAAGCTTTATCATTCTATAAATGTTTCTTATCCACCAATCCTCAATCCAAGATTAGAAGCACTGGCAGCAGGTATTAAACAATTTTACCTGCAATGTACAAGTAGCCTGGTTTTTGGACGTGGCTTTATTCAGTTTTCATTTTTTTCTTTGGTATTCTGTGCTTGATTTTTTTATTGGGTTTGTGTTGCAGAGCTGTATGCATTATCTAGGTATATTGTGGCTGGAACAAAGGTTTCTGCAGTAGGGCATCATGATGCCGATTCGGGTGTAGAAAATGATGTAGGCAAAAGCGTGGGAAAAGAAAAAGAAGAGTCTGAGCTTAGGCTGGCTCAACTTCAAAAGCAGCTTCCCTTAAATGAACCTGGTGCCCTTATGCATATGGAGGATGCTAGCTTTGAGGAAGAAGAAGACAAGGATACAAGGGAGTGCAAAAACCTTTTCAAGAATCTGAAGTTTTTCCTGAGTCCTGAGGTTTGTCAATTAATGTGCTTCTTGAACAATTTCTTTTAACAAATGCTTAGTGTTGGTAATTTTTAGCACCAGTTGGAGCAAAGTGCAAAGGGCCTATAGTTTTCTCCCATTTTTGTTGTTCTTCAAATTTTGAGGCTATGCTTTGCATTTGTGCAGGCTCCAAGGGAGTCATTACTCTTCATAATACCAGCTTTTGGAGGCTCTGTATCGTGGGATGGAGATGGTTCACCTTTCAAGGAAACTGATGAGAGTGTCACACATCAAGTAGGTTTCTAATAAATAGGTTTTGATAAACAGTACATTTTAGTGGTGGAATTCATTTTTTCTGGCACACTTCACTGTAAAGACAAGTGTTCCCTTTTGTAAGATCATGTCTTTTTGTTCTCGGAAGGATGAGGAGATTTGGTCTGTTTTTAAGATGGCATTTACCTGCCTTGACGAGATTCTATGAGACTTCCTTTCTATCAGACTGCTGTCAATATCATTTATTAACGTTAGGGTGTCTCTACTGTTATGTGCACCTATGTGGTTTCATAGCAGCCAAGTGTGCCCTTTGATAAGACCATGTTCCCGTTCTTGGGAAGATGGCAAGCCCGCATCCTTTATCTCTTAGGTGGCATTTGCTAGTGTTTCTGTAATTGCACAAAACTTTCCTTCTATCCTGTTGTAGTCTGCTGTTTGATGGCTTTTGCTTCTTGAAGATTGCCCAACTGTTGAAGGAGCTAAAATCAGATGTGGCAATCCCTTCCACTTAAATGCTGGGTCCAAAGTTATTTATTCTGTGGGTAGCTTACATTATTGTGCACCTTGTATTTTGCAGGTAGTTGATAGAGATGCCAAGTGTCATATGTATCTTTCAAGAGAATACATCCAACCACAATGGATTTATGATTGTGTAAATGTCCGATTTCTGTTACCAACAGAAGATTATCTTATATCAAGGTACATCCCATTCTTCTTTTATGGTTATGTGTATGTTAATTTAAATAAATTTGATCGTATATCTGCCCTTCATGTATGGCAGAAAAATAATGATAATTTTTTTCTAATAAAAGATAGTGTTACAGTTTTTCATGATTCTGTACATGCACTGGTTTTGTGTAGGCAGCTTCCTCCACACCTGTCTCCATTTGTTGACAATGAAGCTGAAGGCTATCTTCCTGACTATGCCAAAAAAATTAAACTTCTGCAATCTGCTGCCAGAAAGGAATCACTTTACTTGCTAGATGCCAGTAACCATGATGATGACGATCCTAGCAATCTTCTTGCAGAAGCCGTGGCTGATCGAGTTAAAGCTAACGAGGCCTCTGAAAGAAAACGCAGAGTATGAATGCACTTGAAGCGTGTTAGAGCATGTGGTCATGTTGTCATTTTATTTAAGAAACTAATGTTTTAAATTGGGTTTGCAGATGGCACAACTTCAGGATAAGTACCATGAAGAGTTGAGCAATGAAATGCAAGGAGTTACTTATTCAACCTACTTATCAGATAAAAAGGAGACTCCCGGTGAAAATGCTGTGGATAATGAGGCACCAAACTCAGCTTTGGAGCAGTCTGACAAGGAGACAGTAGACATGTCCAAGTTTATGATGTCAAGAAAAAGCGTGGAGTCTATGAAGCTATAGAGGTAACTGCTCATACTGTATTTTCTGTTGGAGGTGGATGAAAGATTTCTGTGGTGTTAATGATATTGGAATACTCCATCAATAGTTGGGTTTTATTAATATCTCTACTTGGGTGTTATTATTATGTGAGGTTGCCTTATCATTGTTTACGATGATGGGGCACCTTCTGTGCTTAAGTGAAGCTCTCTTATGGAGAATATACATGGGATTCATGGCAAGTTGTCAACAAATTAATGATTTTTTTCCTGGAAAAAAACAGATCAGCAAACATCGAAAAAAGGCGCGCATTAATCTTCTCGAAAGTAGGAAAAGAAAGCAAACGCTGCTAAAAAGCAATCTTGAAGGAGTGGAGTCCTGTGAGTCTGTTCGCAGTTGTGGTGATTTGAGTGATTTTTATCAGATTTACTTGCATCCAAGACGGGGCGGGGCTTACAGTAATGCTACACCAATGAGAAGCCCTGGTTATGTGCTTTATCTGCTCGGAGTGTGACTCTGATACTAGGACCTGGGGCTTATGTTATACTTTAAAGCTCTTCTCTAATGACAAAACGAGGCTGCTCTCTTCTTGGCAATTCTGTGAAAGGTATGTTGAGAATTTTGACATCATCTATGATATTACTTGTGTAATAGGCATATTGAAATATTATTGCTCAAGGAACATAGCTTGTATAGCAGAACTGACCGGGAAATCCCTATTTGTCAAATGGAGCCATACCATTCAAACTCATTTTATAATTTGGAATGCTTTTTTTCTTTTTGTCTATTTGAAATCAAACATATTGGTTAATTGTTTCCAGTACAATGAACATGATCTAATTGATATGAACGAGGTAATTGCTTGAACTTAAAAACGTTGACCTAGCTAAAGGTGTTTGGTTAATGTAGGCCCATTAGGGTCAACGATATTGATATAGAATTTATAAGATACATTCTTATCCTGGGTAAGGATTGAACGTAAATGTATCTTTCTAAAGAAATTCAAGGTCAATTGTTTTGCATATAATTTAGGGTAGGTATTCAAATTTTCTTTTCTTTTTTGTTTTCGGATTATTAATGGACGTGGTGTTTAGAATTATGAAAATTTATTTCTGATGCAAAAAGAAGACGATTATATTTACCATCATTTTTTCCTAAGATTATAATTTATTATAATTACTTCTATTCATTTGATTACATTACATGCATCGAAGACTGCTTGTATCACTTCATGCATGTTTTTAGCCCTCCATGCAAAAACATGAGGGCGCATTTTTGGCTCATCTAACTCTACGTGGTTAAAAATTTTCATACTATCGTATTCACTTGGTATACAAGATAATATCATATAAATGGGACTTGGGAGGACTGTTGTCCTAGACAATGTCACCAACTCGTTCTCTCTCGAAAATCTCTGAATGCGCCGCCTCGTTGAGTTTCTTACTTCTCCGAAGCTATGGCAGGACAGGGAGTTGTTGGAGCACACCACGACCTGTAAATAATAAAACTCCTAAAGCAGGGATAGCTGCCCCAACCAAGCCCCTTATATTTATTGTAATAATCTCCCTCTCCAATATCATACCCACACAAGTTATAAAACCGTACTTTCACATTGCAACAACCTGTTAATATATACATTTATTTATCAACATCAACGCGACAACATGATCCTTAATTTTCCGGTTGAGTTGCTATATTTTTATGAAGCGTGCAAATTCACTTCACCTTTCCATACCATTAAAATCTTTCCTGGTATGAAAGAACGATGATCGAAAACATATATTATGATCGTATGATGAGATCAGAATTTTTGTAAGAAAAGTTCTCACCATGGACGAGACCCTTGCCTACAGAGAGGTAAGTCAACCACAACAAAAAAACCTCTCATGCTCTCCCATTTTTATAAACCCATCGTCAAAATATGTTCAATTTTTACCACAACCCACCATATCTGTAATCTGCTCACCAAATTTCAAGATATCCGAGCTACCCAGATCACACTTTCTTCATATTCCTCACAACTTTTAATTCATAACATTAGTTCATCTTGGGTCTTTGCTAGTTCATCAATGTCAGAGGTTTAAGATGGATGAGTTTTTGAACAAAGCAATCGTCCTTGCATGGTTGACGTCTTCTCTCTTCTTCTTCTCCGCCAATGCTCAGACTTGCACCACCCAATCCTTCACCAACAGGTTCTTCGCCGACTGCAATGACCTCCCACGCCTCAACTCGCACTTGCACTGGACCTACTCGCCGGAGAACAGCACCATCTCCATCGCCTACCGAGCTCCGCTCTCGTCACCGGGGTGGATAGCCTGGGCCATCAACAACGACCGCACTGGCATGATTGGATCCCAGGCGGTGGTGGCGCTTCGCCTGCCCAACGGTTCCGCAGCTGCCCACACCACCCAGCTGTCCAACTACCAGCCCACCTTGGAGCCCATGGAGCTGAGCTTCGCCATTACCGGAATCGAGGTGGAGGCGGGTGCCTCCGATACGACCATCTTTGCCGTGGTGCAACTACCCAGCAATAGTGTAAAACCCGTGACTCGAGTCAGAGTTTTACGGGAGTGAAGTTCAATCGTCGGTTCGAGTCGAGTCAGCTTCATGGACCGCGAGCTGAGTTGAGGCCAGCTATGAGTTATGAGCGATGAGGGTCATGTATGCTCAAGTGTACGATGATAACGTCTAAAAGATGATAAAAAATGGGTTATCAAGTATATGGAGGTATACAATATTGATTGTTATTTTTATTTGATCGTAGAATAGTTTTAGGCCGAATAACGCATTAGGACGCGTTAGATTATATTCGAGTAGGTTATTAGTTATAGAACATATTATTTGGATGTTGCTGTGTTTGTTTGATTTTACAGGATTTTTTCCAAATTTTTTGGATTTTTTTTAGGATTTATTAGGAGATTGTTATTATTATTGACTTGAGTCGGAGTCGAGTCAAGTTTAATTTACAAAAATGCCATCGCATGCCCCTTCATCTTCCCCGACACCTTCCTCACCCCAAACCCTTGCCGCCGCCACTGCCGTGTGCTGCCGTCGCCGCCGCCGACGCCGCACTACCGCCGAGCAACGCCGCCCCGCCCCGCCGTGCAGTCGCCGTGCCGCCACGACCCACCCCGGCCACCGCCTCGCCGCCACGACGCCGGAATCGCCCCACGAGCCGCGACGCGCTCCCTCGGCAATTCGCCGCCGTCTGGGCCGCTCCGCCGCCGTTGTGACCCCGACGACCACCCCCTCGCCGTTGCCGACGTTTCCCCCATCCTCCCGACCGCCGTCGAGGCCAGCCGGAGCCCCAATCGGAGCACACCGCCCCGCCGCCCGTTTTCAACGCCGCCGCCGACGGCCATTGCCGCCCCGGCTGCTCTGTTTGACACCACCATTGGACCAAGCTCGTCGAGCTGGTGCCGATAGACCCTCTGATTGCCCCGTCCCGAATCATTGCCGGAATCTGCCTATACTCGCCGGAAAACCGCTGGAACGGCCGAAAAATTGGATTCGTGGGAAATTCGCCGGATCATCCGCCGAACACACCTGGTCCAATCTGATCGGACTTCGGACGCCGCTAGGTACCGAATTCGAGTTTCGAGCCACGAAACGGAAACCCTAGCCGTCGCCGATTTTTGACGACACGAGGTATAATTTATTTTAATTTAATTATTTAAAAATATTGATTATTAGAATTGCATGCTAGGATTTGTGTGTGTGTTATAATAATATATATAAATGTAGATTTGATTAAGGATAAAATATGAAATTTGTTTGATTGAGTGGTGTTAAAAATGGAGGCTAAGAAATTAATTATGGTAACTAGGTGATGATCATGATCTAATGCAAACTAGCCTAAGTAGACTTGCTAGAATTGATATAGGTTAATGTCTATTGATTGATAAGTGATTGTGTTGATTGTATGTGCATGCTATAGGATGTGTGATTCATCATGTGGGCGTTAGTTTTTAGCTTGATTGTGTAGGTACGATGTAGGAGCTCGCCGCCTAGGCGCGTGGACCCGTTTGGAGCTTCTACCAGGTCCATTTAGGACTCGTTCTCTGTTTTATGCTACTCTATTGTATATTTGATTTATCATGTGTAGGACAAGTTAAGTGGGGTTTTATCGGATCCCACTTAACTCGGGCCATTTAGCCAACAGTTTTATTTCGGATTAATAACCCTCGAGGATGAGATCCCTCGAGTTTGTTTTCGAACTTCAGATCCAGATCAAGTTGCCTTCGGGCCTATTGTATAAATCCCAACCCAGGCCTATATATGTATAGTTTTTGCGTTTTCGGTGAGAGATGGGATGAGGGGTACTTGCGGCCACGTCTTCAGATAGGGCTTGTGCTCGGAAGAGCGGGCTTTGGAGCTGGGGAGAACCCACTTCGTTCCCGAAGGATCCGGACAACTCCACCTTTGAGTTCCTCAAACCCGGAGAAGTGTGGAGGTTTACGGGTACTGCAATGCAGCGCATGTCTAGACTTGTGGTTCAAAGGGTACTGAAGGCGACTGCCTGAGAGTGCTCGGCCTTTGTGCTCAAGGCTAGGAGTAATATGGAAGGTGCAGAGGGCGGTAAGGAATGAAATTTGATGCGAGAAGCGATAGAGAAATGACCAAGGTATGAGAATGAGAAAGAAAGGGGGACGCTGTCGACCCGAGGGCGACGGCCCGACGGCGACGGCTCCCGTATGTGCCCTGATGAGAGTTCTTGAGGAAGTATATAGTTTTGATTCAACAGGAGAGTTTGCTCTCCTGTGCCAAATTGATATTAGTTATTTTCCGGGCCGGTAACACTGTAACACTCGTTACTGATGGTTTTTCTATATATATGTAGGTGAGGAATGCGAGTGATGAAAGCTGTCGGGACTACGGAGGAGCAGCACAGAACCACGCACACATGTACCTGCCGCGTGTAACGTATAATGACGGTGTGTTATTGTTATGTAAACGATAATTTTGATGTGTTTGCTTGAATGAATTAATTGTTATAAAACGAACTGATAAATATGAATGAGTAGGGAGCCTTGGAGTTCAGACTCGGCTCAGGTAAAAATGAATGAGATAATGATTGAATGTCATGGTAGATTATTATGTGTTATTGTATTTTCATAAAATAGTATATATTTTCTTTTGGTTTCTCATTTATTATTTTGTCTTGTTTTTGCTTGTACATCATATCATGCATGTAGGACCGTGTTAGAACCCAATCGTTCTCATTCATGCATTTCATATTTGCATCTCCATCTTGAGACACCGAGAGTAGATCCGGGTTGGCTTAACCGAATCTAATAGATTAACGAACGGTTCGGTCGCCGGTAACATTTCTGGGTCGGTTCGCGGGTGAGCCGAAACGGGGTGTTACAAATAGGACGTCCATCAACCATGTTTGGCAGCAAGGTCCCCTCTCTAGTTCTAATTCTCTAGCCAGCCACCCTTTGTCCTCTGCTAACCGGCAGTCGATGGGTAATCTCGACCTCTTGTCTAGCCGAACCACGGCCGGAGGCGGAGCTGGCGGCAACTCCCGTACCCGCCAGCAGGATGTATTATCAATGTCCTTATTATTCTTGCTTGTAATTAGGTTCAGTGGTTTTTACATGGTATTTCAAGTAGGTTATACATAAAAATATAAAAAATCATATTATTTCAATACCCTTCCCGTTTTGCAGCTTCCTAAATTACAGGCAACATAAACACCGATTAAGAAAATAGCAAATTGTTATTATGTAACTCTGCAGAAAATGATCCAAAATATAACAGCTGTAGAAAAAAATGATGACATTGAATATCAAATCAATGGATTGTGCTCACCTTTCAATTTACTTATGCATCTCACAAACCAACAGAAATGAAAAAGTGGCATAATTAAAAACAACTGCTCCCAGCATATATGCCAGACAACATCCAATAGAACTTATTTGATCCACCACACCACTCCTCGCCACCTTCAAAAAGCCTAATCTGCTATCACCTTCAGGGCAAGAAGATGTTCTCCGAGAAGTTTTCACATAAAATTCTGAAGATCAGAGATTGTAAAGCAAACAACGCCGACTGCCAGCATCCCATAATGAGTAACCTTTAAACAAAAAATTACTCATTTAGCATGGTCAGCAACCAAATCTGGCTAATATGTCACTAACCTTCTGAATAACGTGTTCAAGGTTAGCATGTGAACCAGGAAAGTTGATAGCATGGTATTCTAATCCTCACCACTGCAATATAACAGAAAAATGAGGGCGCCTATACATATTGCTAATTATCTCAATAATTACTGCATTGGGTGATGCGGACACAATGAGTTAAGCCTGCACCATGAGCACCGATGACAACTGCAGCATCTTGAATGAGAAGAATTTGCTCCTTCAGCGGCATATGATCGAACAAACTATTGACAAGATTTACTTGGCATTTCGTATGGCTAAATACCCAATCTTTGAGTCCATCAAATACCTCCTGTTCGTTGCTCAGTCTTGACTCCACTTGACCACCATGGTGTGGGTGAGCCAAATAGTCTTCACGGCGAACAAATAATACATTAAGACCTAAAAATGGATCACTAACACGGTGTTCATCTAATGGGAGATCAAAAGCTGCTCTTAGCATTTCCCCAAACTCAGAAATCTTAGTTTTTCTCTCATCTGGTTTTTCTTTAAGTGCATGAGCTGATGTCCCATGACACTATAGTTTCAGTCAGACCCTTGAACAAAGCCGTTCCATATCCTAAAGGTGAGAGAACAGCATGCTGAAAGCAGATGGGACCGGCAAGAAAACGGTGATGGAACTATTCATCTTTCATACCATTGTTTCATAAGTGAAAGTGAAATTTCAAAGAGAAGAATCAACAATTTGGTATTGAAAGTTAGAAGCAGAAAGAGTCAACAAACCACTCCCAGTTCGTCTATCTGATCAGAAACAGAAAAACTTAAACATTGAAACGGCCAAGGTACTTCAGTGCTCCTACCTCGCAGTGTCCATCGACGAAAATCAAGTGAGGTCTGGTAGGCAGACCAGTAACTCTGGAAGCAATATACGCACTATACCAGGCTGTAACTGTGTGGAAAAGGTATGCATATTCAAAATGGGTAACCAAAACCACACTTCCATCAATCCACTGCAATAGAACACATAAAGTTCATCAATTTAGATCAACACCATCAATTCACAAAACGTTCAGGAAACAGCAATCGAGCATTGATGCAAAAGTTCACAACTTTACCCACAAAAAACCAGTGGAACCATCAAACCTGTTGGTATGGGAATTCGTCACCGTCTTCCACGGCGAGAAGAGACACAACAAGCTCCCTCCCCCGAAGGCACCACGGGGGCAAATACCGATCGAGCAACTCATCGCCAGCGACCCTCCGAGCACCACCACCCTTGCTGCCCACCTGGAACTGCAAAGCCCCAGAATCAAACCTTGGGACCTCGTCCTCCTCGGACCGCCGGCCGACATGTTGACCTTGCTGGGATCCAACCGGAGGCGGGAGCCCTCGCAGATCGAGCTCTGGAGTGTCTCACTGTGGAAGCGCCGGAACCACCGAAGCCGGATTGGAAGGGGAGGAAGTCATGGCGGCGGGTGAAGTCATTGCCAAAGTAGGCCTCGCAGGAGCCGGGGTGGGGGTTGGGGACGCGCCGCCATGGGAGGAAGGAAGGGAGGGGGGCCATGGCTTTCCGGTGACGCGGTGGTTGGAGAAGAGGACGGGGTCGCCGGCGGGGTATGGGAGAAGGCGGTGGTGGAGGGAGAAGAAGACGGCGAGATTGGAGACGTGGAAGAGGAAGACCCAAAACCAGAAGCGCCACCCCTCCGCCGCCTCATCAGGCTTTGCGCGGCGGCAATGGTCGGCGGCAGACGGGGAGGATCGCCGGAGAAGATCGTCGCTTCGGGGTTGTCCGGGCAAAAAAGCGGGTAGCTTTTTTGTTTTTGTATTCTTGTATGATTTATATGATTGGTAACGGTTTAATCACATTAAATAACATTATTATATTATATCAATTATTTCTCGCAAAATAAAATTAAAAACATATGAACTACACGGTCTACGCTTCTTATTTTAAATTTTTTAATGAGTCCCACAAATAAATTTTATACATATTTATAATAAGATGCATAAATATCAAAAAAGTTACCTATACTCATTTCCTACCCTAAATATCAATTAAGATCATCCGATTGAAATCCATGGAGATATACTTTTCTTCTAAAAATATTGACCCACAACTGCGGCTGCCCTGGCTTGATTTGGATGGGAAGCCATCTATTTTGGTTGCCTCTACCTAATTTGATCGGGTGATAATCCAATTAGGCTTGATTCTATATAAGTGTAACACCCTAATTTTGTTTCACTAAGAACCGAATCAAAATGGTCACATTTTGATTCAAGTTATATCTAAATTAATTAATCTATAAGACTCGAACAATAAAATTGTCCAAAACACGCTCTCCGTGTATCGTGAATAGAAAACATTACTAATTATGTATAAAAATATATCAAACATAAATAAAAATAAGAAAAAATAACGACACATTGAGCACAAGTGTGTGTAGTATCTATATGTCATTCCAACGATGACGACCCAATACGCAAGAACAAAAGACTTATATATATAATAAGAAAAATGTCAGTAATAAATGTCATTGGTGTGAAAAATAACTAGTGCAAACTCTTAAGTAAAAATCTAATTTCCACGATAAAAGAAAACCATATATAATTTCCATGAGAACTTTCAAAGGGTATTTACTGAGGAACCATCGAGCTGCTGACTTGATAACATCTCGAACTGAAGTGGTGTCATGTCACTATCAGCATATGCCTCTCTCGACAATAACTAGTCAATATTCTTAGGCAGTCCACCTTTAATACCCTCTAATACCACAAGTTTAGACATGTATTTTACACAACAGTACTTGTCTACTTTACGAAGAAAGTACTTGTCTACTTTACGAAGAAAGTACTTGTCTACTTTACACTTCTTCGGGTGTGAGGAAACTCAAGGCATGGAGAAATAGAACAACCCTCTCATATGCACTCATTTACGGCATACGCGAGGTCAAATTCACCAACTCTCAGCTCACTCAAAACTCGATAAAACTATATATGGGGCTGGGAAGGGAATCATATAAGTAGGCTCATAGGCAATGTGAGATGGAGCTAATTTCGAAAACAACACGAGGGACCTCGTCCTCGGGGTTATTAATCACAAAAATAAAATATGACTAAATGACAGAGTCCGATAAAACAACCATTCAATACATCCAATATAAAACCCGTGATTCGAATCAGGGTTTTATAATCTGAGCCGATCGGTTTAACCATTATTTTCAGTTGAGTTAAGTTTTAATTACGAGATGGCCATTCATTTTCCTCACTAGTCATTCCTTTTTCCCACTTGACCATTCATTTTTCTCACCTGACCATTAGTTTTTCTCACCTGATCATTGGTTTTTCTCACCTGACCATTCATTTTTCTCACCCAGACATCTATATATTCCACACAATCACCATTCAGCCACTACCATCCTTCTCACCCAACTTCCTTCTTGTTTTTCTTCCTTCTTTTTCCCCCACGATCCTTACTTAAGCAGGCCACAACCTCATCACCATCACCACATAACTGATGATTAGGTACGGAGTAGGAGCTCACCATTTAGGTGCTAAGACACACTCAAAGCTACTACCAGGTTCGTTTAGGACTCGTTTCTGATTTTACAATCTATTCTATTGTATATTGTTTTAATAGTTGTAGGACAAGTTAAAGTGGTGTTTTATCGGATCCCTCTTAACCGGGGTCATTTAATTGATCGATCTTCCAAATTAATAACCCTCGAAGATGAGATCCCTCGAGTGTATTTTCTAAAACAAGATCCACCACAAGTTGCCTTCGGGTCTATCATATAAATCCCTACTAAGACCTATATATATATATGTGTGTGTGTGTGTGTGTGTGTGTGTGTGTGTGTATAGTTTTCACATTTTTTGATAACCGTACTACACTAACAGGCATGTGTCAGTTAAAGCTGCCGACAACCATGTTACATAAGTAGTATGTGCTAATCGTAAGCCAAAAATACTGATAACCATGTTATGCAAGTAGCATGTGCTAGTCGAAGCCGCCAACAATCATGCTACGCAAGTGGCATGTGCCAATTGAAGCCATTGACAACCATCCTACATAAATAACATGTGCCAGTTGAAGCCATTGACAACCATCCTACACAAGTAACATGTGCCAGTCGTAAGCCGGGAATCCCAACTACCATGCTACGCGAGTGGGTCCGGAAGTAAGAAAAAGGCTTAGGATATGACAGTAGTCCCAAGAGTGAAATGAGAAAATGCCGAGAGAGGCATCAATAACAGCAAATCAGTTTAGTTAGAGATAATTTCAGTTCAATAGATGCCCTACAGAGATTTCAAGTTGTTTTCTTTCATATGAGAGTTTACTCTCATAGCCAGTTTTATATTAGTTATAATTTTTGGATCAGTAATACTTGTTATTGACGTGTTTTTATAATATATGTAGGTGATGATCATGAGTAGGATGAGCCATCCTGGGCGAGGAGCAATGACATCTCTTGCATATACACATCAGATGATAGAATGTTTTATTTTGTTTATGTTGTCGCTATATTAAGAATGATGTGATGTAATGCAAGGTATGATAATATGATAGTGATATTATGATTTGAAACAAATATTAATGTGCATGTCTAATGATAAAAGTGAAATGGGAATAGAATGGTAAAAAGGAAATTTTGTCCGTTCCAATTTTTTTTGAATTTTTATCGACTATATCGTACTATTTTATTTTGTAAACTAGTTGTCATGTCATCTATGTAGTAACATGTTAGGTTTATTTTTTTACATTCATCCATGCATAGAGATAAACATCTTCCATCTCGAAACGCCGAAAGTATATCCATAGGCTTAGGTTCGGGTTAACCGACCTAACCAGGACCAATGACATTTCGGTTTGGTGCTCGAGCGTAAACCATATTTGGGTTGTTACATCCTACAATAGGGAAATCAAATCCATGATATAGTAGAGCGAATAAATTGAGAAGAGTCTTAACAGGCCTGTAGTCCAAGTTATAAGCATGTCAACACATCTATTATGAGTTTGGACTCTAAAACATACGTCATAACCCATTGCTAAGCAAAAGACTAACAATTTGTGTGATGCATGGTTTTGATGTGTGCTCACAATAACATCTACTCAACCAAGAAACAATGTGAAGGAAATAACTGAATAACGTGTGGCACGCAAAATGAGAACGAATAAAAGTAACTAAATAAAACAATAGGTTCTCTAGAAAGTATCAACAAAAAAAGTAAAAACTAGCAAATAACAAATTAAGCGCTCATGAAGATAAATAAATAATAAAATAATAAATAAATAGACATTGAATAAGTAAATAAATAAGCTGATGAATGTATAGATGAATAATAAATACATAAAAATAAATAAAATACTATCCATGAATAACAATAATAATATAAATAATACTAAAAAATATGTGGCTACGCGCGAGTAAGATTAACGCATACACAAGCACGTAAATAAATAAATAAATAAATTTAGAATAAATAATTCCATAAATAAATAATTAATTAATTAGCTAATATTGAATAATCATGAATAATAACATTATAATTATCAATATATTAAATACAACTAAACACGAATAAATAATAACTTGAGCCCGTAAATAAATAATAATCAATCAATTAATTAAATTAAATAATATAAACATGAATAAAAAATAATATCAACAATTAAATACATCATTAATAATAATAAATAATTATACAAGCATTCATCATACTCGACAAATATATAAATAACTAGAAATAAATAATGATGAATAAATAAATCAATCAAAAAATAAATAATGAATAAATAAAAACGTTCACAATAATAAAATATGTCAAATAATATGAATATACAGCTAAACTAATGTAAGAAATCTCAAATTATTGAAAACAATAAAAAGTTGGATAAAAATGGTCCGAAAATGACCGAAGAAGGTAATCGAGTTAACTAGGGTTGAACCGGACCAAGTCAGACCAATTTAACTCGGTCTGGGTTAGCTGAAAGTTGGACGCAGATACTAGCAAGTGAACACGACACAGCTGAGGAGACACGATAGGGCAAATGGGCACCAAATGGGCTGTTAGTGCCCGTTGCCGTAAAACGCTGACAGCGGCACGACGGGAGCTGCCGCCAGCCACAATTGATAGAGGGGAGGACGAGACGTGTGATGTTGGTGGCGACCAACAAAGTTCCAAAAGCTAGGGCTGACTTGGATGGCTTTAATTTTGCCATGTGGCACTGTCACCAACAGAAGTCAAAATTAACTCAATGCCTAAAAGTGACTATGGACAGAAATGAAGACAACAAAGCCAAATGAGCCTCAAAACCTTAACTTAATCTAATGAAGGTCTAAGACTCAAATCAACCTAGGCCATAAGGGCAATCCAGTAGTCTGAAATCTATATAATGCTTGTAAATGAGGTACTTTGAGAAAGCCTAAATGGATACTAAACGTTGTAACAACCTAAATCTAACCCTAAAACCCTACACAACTAAAAATCTATATACCTCGTGCATACATTGATAACTCATGCTCTGTTGTAGCATAAGTGAAACTATCATTTGTATATCGAACATACTCAACCTCTATAACATGCTCATATAGACATCTGAGCCTCATACTCATGGTCTTAAAGCTAAATTGACTCGAATCGACTCAAGACTGCCCCAAACCAAGCAAAGCAACAAGTGGGTAAAATCCTAACCCGAAGCAACAGTTTCCAGTAGGGGTCATCTGGATATGATTTCCCACAATCAAACTTTTGCCCAAATCAGGTCATGACGATTTGTTTCGGTTATCAATGACTACTTCTGCTATTCTTTTTTTCAACTAGCAGATCTGAATTGTCCTTTGTTAAGTGTTTAAAGTATACAATATTTACCCATATTTTTAATGTGATTTTGCACTTCCTAGGCATAAACATTATTAATTAGGTGATATTTCTCGTTATATTCTAGTTAATTAATATTTTATGAGATATGCTTAATTTTGGAGTTTTAATGTAGAAAAAGATGAAACAAATTAAACTTCAGATTTATTGGTTAGAGCATGGACCCCACCCATTGATGGCTACAATTTATGGTGTTGACAAAGCTTGATGAGGATTGCTATACATAGCTTTGGCGCTATTGTCGGAGAGTTGGAAACTTCATTGTAATTCTTGTATTTCCTAGGTATCTTATCTTCTATATCAAGGGGTGGTCATTTGTTGTTTGAGATACCTCAACTATTGGCTTAGGAGTTTAAGGAAAGAAGTAGTTCTAGTTTTTGTAATTCTTTTCCTTTCATAATGAAAACTAGTATCTTCTTTATATTGTTTTCTATTTTTATTATGGAGTAATCCTTTATTTCGTACTAGAGAAGAATAGAACTTAACATGGTTTAATTAAATTCATTTCAACCTCTTACTCATTTATTCAATCGGATTGTTTAAATTATCATGTTCTTAATGCTAAGAGTAGATTGATCGCCTATTTCTTAGATCATGAGGTTTAATTAGATTTGGAGAGAAATTAATTAGATTAGTCATTGATAATTCATTATACGATGAGTCTTTTGACTTATTTATCGTTGTGGTTGGGAAATACACAACACCATATGCGATTGTAACACAAATCTTAATGTGTTATTTTGTTGATTAATCAATTATCATTGAGAGGTAAAAATCGAGGCAAAATAATAGAAGCATGAAAGAGCGGGAGCCACCATGTCATATAATTATCCTAGATCGACAATTCAAGGGAATAGAAGATAAGAGTAAGATATGATGAGGATTAATTTCATGTTAAGGGAAATTCGACTCTAGAATGAGTTTTATCATTTTAACTTCTCCTTTAATTTAAAATTATTATTTAGATTTAGTCAAGTTGATTGTTTTTGTTTGGTTCTTATAAAAACTTGTTTGAATAATTTCAATGTGTGCAAGTATACACAGTCGAAACAAGTAATATAACAATAAATTCGAGTATCGCCCCACATAGAGATAAATTTCCTTAAAGTAATTTTAAAAAATGAAATAAAGAACCATGTTAAGTTATCATTTCATTTTCTTAATGGAATGGAACTTATCTCATTAGGGCGCATTAGTTATCATTTTTTGGTGGGTTAGTAGACTTTAGAACCTATAATATTCCAATTTTTTTGGTATGAGAGCAAATCGAAATGCGATGTTAAAATTCCTAAAAAAACTATTAATTTATCTACTATCATGCAAAAGCATAGGCGGAATCACTTAACGGTCAACTAAAATTGTACATACATACATAATCATACATATTGTACGAGAACATAGAATGACACCACATGCAACCTAGATAATTTAACGGAGCATACAATGTATCATAAATATACACATGTACCAGAATCTAGTCAACGGTAATATTCCTACATCATACATAACCCATAATCATATATATATACCAAAATGTAGTTGACGGTAGCATGCCCACATTATACTTAATTATTTATTAAACCTTATCATAAACGAAGGAAAGTAAAATCATAATCTATATGTGATAGAGATATGAAAATTAGGAATTAGGCAATACGAAGAGGAAAAGGAAATAGAGACACTATGAGTTCTCTCCTATATCGTATACTAAGCCTTAACCCTTTTTATAGAGGGCTAAAGGCAAAGGGGTGATGTAGTTTTTCCCCACTTCTCATAATTCTTTTTGTAAGATCCTTATTTATAACCAAGGAGATTAACTTTGAAATATGAAAATATAACTAATAACAAAATACAAAAAAAGATAATAAAATACAATAAATAAAGTTTATTGGAAACAATCCATAAATATTATTAAATTAAATTAATTTAATAATGTTTAAGATTCGTTCCAAGATAAAATAACTTAGTTATTTTTGGGGTTTTACAAAGTCATTAGACTTAGCTCGACATTATTTTATTTAATGGTATTTTATTATATTTTATTTTATTTTATTTAGGATTTATTTATTATTATTGACTCGAGTTGGGAGCGAGTCAAATTTTTATTACCAAACTACCCTTAAGCATGTTTTCCTTCCCCACGTCACCACCTCCACCCAACACCACCCCCATTTTTTTCTTCACCTATTTTCTCCCCGACAACCGACCACAACACCTCGCCCCCATTTTCGACGATGTCACCAAATCCGGTGACCCAGCCGTTGGCAGCATTGCCGCCAACCGACCGTGCCGCCGTCACCCTAGTCCCCTTCCTTCTACCGTTCTTCCTCTTCGGCTACCCACCACTGCCCCAACTTCGTTTCATGGAATGCCCATCCGGCTAGGTCCTCCCTCACCGACCTTTCCTATCCCATTTCTCCACTTCCCTTTCTATAACACCCCAATTTCAGTTTACCTGAGAACTAAATAAAAAATATTACAATCGGGTCGAGTCATGTTTAAAATTGTTGATCAGTAAAACTTCATCAATCAAATAGATTGAAACAACCTGCTTGACATCATGAGAATGGAAGGCATTATTAAATATGCGTCAAAACACATCAAATATAAATAAAAGTACGAAAGAAAGTAATTGTGTTGAGCTCAAGTGTGTGTAGCATTTATTTGTTCTCCCACCAAAGTCGACTCTGGATTACAAGACTTACATATATAATATGAAAAATGTCAATAACGAGTGTTACTAGTTCAAAAAAATAACTATTACAAACTAGCAAATGAATATTCCATTACCCACGGAAACTTAGGAAACTTCAGAATTACCTCACATTGGGTGGTAAGCAAACATACTTAAAAAAGTGTTGGCATGTATGCATGACTAATATTCATATTCATACATACAACGCTTGCACCCACACATCCTCCATATTACACCCGCCATGGTACTCAAGTGGCAAAAGGAACAGTTAAGTTAGTGCTACAAATTCTAAAAATGTGTTGTGTTATGCAGTATTCTCATACACCACATTACCTTAGGGTTTAAGGGAGTACTAGTGCGGTCTATACATATCTCCATACTGCTCACTCTCTTATTGGTGAAATTCGTAAAAATGCACATATTTATATAATAGGTTTAGGGAAAAAGCTTGCATCATATATTTCTTAAGCTTCAATTTGAAAACCAACAAGGGAACTCATCCTTGTAGTTTTATTAAATATGTGTAGAAAATACAACTAAACAGCCTGACATTAGAGGGATTCGATAAAACACTGCCAATGTCGTACTACGTCTAAAACACAACTAAACTCAACATGCAGGGAGTCAAGCAAATAGCAAGCAAAGGGAGTCCTATGAACCTATGGTCCAAGCTCCAAGCTCATCGATACATCTATGGCGAGTTCGGACTTCGTAACCTACATCGGTAAAATACCAATGTCTCTATATGATGCATACCCATGGTGTGGCTCATATCGTCAATACATCCTGATAAAAAACAGTGCTAACAAACCTATAACTAAACACATGGCACACAAATTGAGATATAATAAAAAATAAATAAATAAATGCACACATAGATAATTAGATAAATAATAAATACATAAACATAAACAATACTCTAATCATAAAATCATAATATAATTATACTATATAAATACACGGGTAAACAAGAGTAAATATCAATATATACTTGTGTTAGTAAACATATAAATAAATAAATATATATAATAATTTAATAAATAAATAAATAAATCGTTAATACTCATTAATCATGAAGAATATTAATATAAATGTCGAATATACGAACATATTACTAAATACGTATAAATAATAAAACGAGTAAATAAATAATTAATAAGAAATTAATTAATTAAATAAAATAAGTTAAACATGAACAAAAAAAATATCTATGAATAAATACATTATCAATAACAATAATTAGTCTCATAATCATTCATCATAGTAAACAAATATATAAATAATAAGAAATGAATAATCATAAATAAATAATTAAATAAATAAAATAATTAATAAATAAAGAAAAATACTCATAACATCCAAACATGCTAAATAATGTGAAAATGTATCTAAACTAATTTAAGGAGTCTCGAATTACCAAAATCGGTCGAGAAATGGTTGAAAACGACTAAAAATATGCTAAACCGGATCAACTGAGCTGAACCAAACCAAGTTGGGCCGAGTCAACTTGGTCCTAGGTTAAATAAACTGCTAGGCTGGGTCAATTAGGCTGGTCTGAATTGATGGACACGGAGACGAGCTCACGAGCTCAGACTGGCGGACTCGGGCACGATCTGCTAGAGGTGAATGCGGGCAGGCGAACACGAACATAGGTAAACGGGCCGGATGGGGTGTCGGTGCCAGTCGTCAGAAAACACAGACGGCGGCAAGGCTAGGTCACCTCCAGTCGGGATCACTGGTGGAGTCCGGCCACTGGCTGGCCAAAAAATGGCCGGAAAGAAAGCGAAATCGCCATAAGTGCGACAGCGATCGTGGCAACGACAGTGGTTGTGGGTGGCCTCAAAATGTAGATCTCTGCAAGTTGAAGTTATAGGGGTGATCGTCTTCGCCGGAGGACCCTCGGCGGCGCTGGAAAATAGTCCAAAAGTGTGGCAACAGGGGTGGAAATCTACTGCCAAAATGTTGTCTCCTATGGCGCCGGTAGTGATGGTGGGTACGGACTGATAACCAACCGTGAGGTAGACACGGCTATATCGATCTGGTGGTCGGGGGATAGCTGAGGTCTCACCAATGGCGAGCCAAAGTGGTTGTGGTGCTAATGTGAAAACAATCCAAAATCATGTGAATGTTAGCGAAAATCAAAGGGAGAATGCTAGGGCTGATATGGATGGCTCAAATCTTGCCACATAGCACGATCAAAATGGCCGACAATTCATAGTCGAGTGGGACCCACCTATGGAATATGAATTATACATATGGATGGAAAGCTCGGATCAAGACCGTCCAAAATTAAAATTGACTTGAGTCCTAAAAGTAACTCTATAAGCGGGAATTGACGTAAGAATGCTAAATGGGCCTCAAACCCTAAACTCTATCAAACTGGGCCCACATCACCACAATCTGGTGATCCAAAATCCCTATGATGCTTGCAAATGAGATACCCTAAAAATCCCAACTGGATAATAAATGCTTCAACGGCCTATATCTATGCCTATAACCCTGGCTAATTCATACAAATCATTTGTATACCCCGCGTATGCACTGATAACTCATGTTCTAATCATCTGCATGTCGAGCATACTCAGCCACTATAGCATACTCATATGGCCATCTGGTCCTATATTCATAGTATGAAAATTGGTCTAGCTCGAGCTCGCTTGAACCAACTCGAGATTGGCCCGACAAGGCAAATAACAGGCTGGTAAAACACCAGCCTGATGCTGGGTTTTACACTTTCCCTTCTTTCCCCTTGCCTTCCTCTCAGCTCACCCTTCCCATCCTTCCTTTGGTCGCCGATGGCAGCAACGCCACCGACCAATTCCGCCCATGTTCTCGCCAAACACCCCACCTAGCCCCTGGTCCTTCCCTTACCAACCGATTTCTAGCCACGGTTGCCACTCCTCGACAATGTCGGCAACACTAGTTATTGTTGCCGATTCGAGTCCAAATCACTGTGAGACGTTTATCACTTCTCAAATTTTAGATTTGTAATATGTTAATTTTTGAAATTTTGTGATAATTATCTGTTAATTAATGAATTTCTTTAAGTAATTAAGAATTGATATGGATTAATGTTAATTTGAACTATTTGAGTATGAAATTAAATGTGTTATAGATGATATTTGAAATTGTGGAGTACGTATTAATTTTGTACTTGTATAAGTTAATTATCCAGTTAAGTAGAAAGTTAATTCAGAAAGAAGATTGACATGAAATGACGATAAGTTTAGAAATTTTAATGTAGTCACCTAATTAAAAGTAATTGTAAGAAGATTTTAAAAGTAATTTGTTGATTATTTGATTTTGATGTTACTAGTTATAGTATTCATGATCATATAATGATTTTCATGCATCCATTTCATTCATGCATGATATAGTTAGAATTGGGCATTAGCATTTAGTTGTAATGTGTAGGTACGGAATAGGAGCTCACCGCCTATACGCAAGACCACGCTTAGAGCTTCTACCAGGTTCGTTTAGGACTTACCCTTTATTTATTTCTTCTTCTATTGTTATTTAATTTATTGTTTGCCGGACGGGTTAAGTGGTATTTTTTTTTATCCTACTTAATATAGGTCATGTAAGGAACTATTTTTCGAATTAATAACCCTCGAGGATGAGATCCCTCGAGTTTGTTTTTAAAAATAAAATCCATCTCAAGTTGCCTCTCGTCAATATTAAATTCCTTCCTAAGCCTATGCATAAATTTATCGAGTATTCAGTGAGGCGAGAGAAGGTGAAACCGGCTTACACATACTATGAGAGGTGCACGTGTCAGTCGCACCAGACTCTAGATTAATGAGTGTTGTTCCATTCCCAAGGGATCCTAACAACTCCGCGCTTTGAGTTTCCTCACGCCCAAAGAAGCATAGAGGTTCTTGGGTATTACTATGTAGCGCATGTCTAGACATGTAATTCAAAGGGTACTGAAGGCGACTGCCTAAGAGTACTCCGCCTTCGTGCTCAAGGCCAAGAGATCTATGGAGAACAGGAGAGGGCTTTAGATATATTGGTAGTCCCAAGGGAAAGAAAATGAGAAAATGCCAAGGGAGGCATCAGCAGACCAGTCAGCTTAGGATGTTATGAGGTCTACAACCCAATGGCTTTCCAGTGGATGCCCTTCTGATAGTTTAACAGAAAATATATGTAAAACCCCAATTTTGGGTTAGGGTTTTACTTGATTTTCGTTTTGCCCGGTTATGGTCAGTATCAAGTCGGTTCGAATGATTTCGAGCCAGACCAATTTTCAGATTATGAGCATGGGCCCAGATGGCCATATAAGCATGCTATAATGGCTGAGTATGCCCGACGTGCAGATGAGCAGAGCTTGAGTTATTAGTTTATACATGAGGTATACAGATGATTTGTATGAGTTAGCCAAGGGTTCGAGGCCTAGATTTAGGTCATTGCAATGTTTAGTATCCATTTGGGATTTTCAAGATATCTCATTTGCATGCATCATACGGAATTTGGATCACCAGATTGTGCCCTGTGGGCCTAACTTGATTGAGTTGTAGATTTTCACCCAATTGAGTTCAGGGGTTCAAGGCATATTTAGCCTTCTTACCTCGATTCTCGCATATAAAGTCAATTTCAGGACTCGAGTCAGTTTTGACTTTGGACGGTCTCGATTCGAGCTTTCTGTCTATATATATAATGCATATACCCATAGGTGGGTCCCACTAGACTACGAGTTATTAGACATTTTGATCGTACCACGTGGCAAGATCTGAGCAATCCATGTCAGCCCTAGATTTTCCCTTTGATTTTGAGTGACTTTCCTACCATTTTGGTTAATTTTCATCTTAGTGTCGTGACCACTTTGACATGCCGCCAGTGAGAGCCCGGCCCTCCTCCGACCACCAGATCGATATAGTCGTGACCACTTTGCGGCCCGCTATCGGTCCATACCCACCGTCACCATCGGCGTCGCCACAGTCACCATCAGCTACCGAGTTTTTCTCACTGTACATCACCACTGCCACCACCTTTCGGGCCATTATCCTACGTCGACGAGTGTTCTCTGGCGAAGCCGACCATGCCAATAGCTTCCCTTGCCGAGATTTTCCTTTTGAGACTGACACCGACCTCCACCATGGCCACGATCACTGCCAGTGACTCACACTTGCCCAACAGCGTTTTCAATCATTTTCGGCCATTTTCTGGCCAACCACTGGCCGAACACCACCGACTGTTAGCCCACATAGCTTCCTCACTCGACAACCAATCTTTTGAGACCACCCATGAACATCGCTCGTGGCCACAATTACCGCCGGCAATGTCGCCACATCCGACAACGATGCTGCCCCTTTCCAGCTGTTTTCCAACCAACTGACTACCGAACTCAGCCGATCGCCACTGCCATCACGTTTCCGTCCTCCCCTTTGTCGATCTCGACTGGCGGTAACCCCAACCGCACCACCATCGGCATTTTCAGTAACAGGCACCGCCACCCCCTGTCCGACCGGTTGTGTGTGTAGCATCCAACTGCCCTCATTTACGTCTGCTGGTTGTGCCCAAGCTACCAATCTTCCAATCGTTGCCTGAGTCTGCCAATCCTAGCCTGTATCCATGTCCATCAATCTAGTTCATGTCTGCCCAGTCAACCCAACCCATTTTCCAATTAACCCAAACCGAGTTGTTTTAGCCCGTACGACTCATTGTGCTTCAGCTCGGTTCGGTCTGATTCAGCTCATTTTCAACCGTTTTTCTACTATTTTTGGTAATTCAAGAACCTTTATATTAGTTTAGACGTGTATTCACATGATTTCGTATGATTAGATGTTATGATTATTTTTCTTTATTTATTATTATTCATTTCGTATTATTCGTGTATTTATTGATTATAATGTATGTTTATATGATTACTTATTATTATTAATGATATATTTCCTTGTTAATATTAGCCTTATTTATGTTTACTAAATTGTATGTGTCTGTATGTGTGTGTGTGTGTCTATATATATATATATATATATATACATATATATATATATATATATATATATATATATATATATATATATATTTGTTTATTTGTGTGTATGTTATTATTTATTTGTATTTAATTATGTATTTTTGTATTGTATAACTATGATATTATTATTATTCATGATTAATGAGTATTAACTATTTGTTTATTTATTTATGTATTGAATTATTATTTATTTATTTATTTAATTATTTAATTATTTATATGTTTATTAACACGAGTATATATGATATTTACTCGTGTTTACGTGTGCACGTGTATTTATATAGTATAATTATATTATTACTTTAAGATTAGAGTATTATTTATGTTCATGTATTTATTATTTATCTAATTATCTATGAATGCATTTCTTTGTTTATTTATTTATTTAATATTTATTATTATTATTATATCTCGAATTGCATGCCATATGTTTAGTTATAGGTTCGTTAGCACTGTTTTCTTTATTATCATGTATTGATGGTAAGAGCATACACCACGAACATACATTATATAGAGATGTCAATATTTTACTTAGCAGTGGGTTTCGATGTAGGTTATAGAGTCCAAGCTTATTGTAAATGTGTCGATGCGCTTGGAGTTTGGACCATAGGTCTGTAGGACTCCCTGCGTGTCAAGTTTAACCATGTTTTAGACATAGGATGGCATCGACAGTGTTTTATCAAATCACTTCTATGTCAGGTCATTTAGCCGTGTTTCATACTCATGTTTAATAAAACTACAAGGATGAGATCCCTTGTTGGTTTTCAAACTAAAGCTCGAGAAATCTCCCGAAATCTGGAGTGGCTGCTTCTATCAGTGTTGACTGACCCTCAAACGTCAATCACTGATTTGATGCCTTATTTCTAATCTCGTCAAATATTTGATCTCGTAGGCAATGGTGCTCCTAATCTTTTCCTCATCATATCGAGACCTATGTCTGGCAAAGAGAAGCCAAAACTACTGCCAGTATGGTCATAAACTAGTGGAAGAGGGGAGGCAGTGAAGTGCCCATCAGACTGTTGATCCACCTCGCTACTCACCCTCATTCATCACTATCTTCTGGAAGTAGTCCATCTCAAGTTGTCTTCCGAAACTCTCATCTATGCTCCAAATACTTCAGCAGTTCCATTGGCTTAATCACAACCTTCATCCTTAGGGATTTGTCTAAGGAACTTGGTGGTTCATCTCATGTGCCAACCAACTTGCCAGTATCTCTATCTTCAATCTCCTTATGGTTGCCCCTTTTATTTTAAACTCATTCTCACAATGTACACCATGTCCCATGGAAGCAAGACTAATGTGGTGACATGCAAAACACGAACACCTGGTCAACATCCAATTCAATCTCAGCTTACCGAACATGTGAACACCACGAGTCATCCAAATCTCTTATCCCATGGATAGAACTGGTGGGTTTCTAAGCCCATCATGACATTCCTATCAGATTCCTGCTAACATCTGCTGATATCTAAATCTAATATAAGATGGGATCTTATACCCATTCTACCTCTGCTAGCACTATAACATGCCCTCCTCACATCTAACTGAGCAAATAGTCTCATATCATGATAAAAATCTATAGAAATGACCTGTCAACCCAACTAAGGCCAATTTCACATATTTCTAATCAAGTCTTGAATACACTATTATGCAACTAACTTATGATAAAATCTGCATGTAAAGAAAATGGACAGAAGCATAGCTGCCGAGCTTGACTCGGAGCAGTCTTTGCACACATATTACCTATAAAAGTATCTTACATCTTAATCAACTAAGAGTTGCTCTAATACTAAAACTGTAACACCCTAAATCTGGTTTATGCTCAGGAACCAAACTGGAATGTCACTAGTCCTGGTTAGGTCAGCCAACCCGAACCCAACTCATGAGGATCTACTCTCGACGTCTTAAGATGAAGATATTATTCGCAATGCATGGTTGAAAGCACAAAATCCTAACATGCTACTATATGGATGACATGCAAACTAATTTACACACACAAAAATAATTCCAATAAAATCAAGAAAAAATCTCTAAATAAAACGGACAAAGTCTCCCCTAAAAGTGTAATTAGGGACCACCCTGTCAAAAACAACATATGCAATACATATCTATATACTAAACATTTCATTCACACAAAATTATAATCTACTATATAAATCACTCTGGAGCTTGGGTCTTAACCCACTTGTGCATTTTGTTCACATTTCACATTATGTCATCATGTTTTGCATTTAACCACGTCATTTCCAATATAATAACATCATAGACAAAAATATTAAACATTCAATCATCTAACATGTCTGTGCAAGAGACCTCACTGCTCCTCTGTCCAAGCTGGCATATCCAATATTTGATCCTCACCTATATATATATATATTAAGAAAAACGTCAGTAACAAGTGTTACTGGGCCAAAAAATAACTAATATCAAATTGGAACAGGAGAGCTAACCCTCTTGTTAAATAAAAATCACATATACTTCCTCAAGAACTCTCACAAGGGCAATAATTAGGAGCCGTCGACCTCGACTCGATAGCATCCCCTTTCCATATCATTCTCTTTCCATATCATTCTCTTTTCTGGGTCATTTCATCTATCTCTTGCACGACAAATTCATTCTATTCTCTTCCGCCCTCTACATCCTTCATATTACTCCTTGCTCTGAGTATAGGGGCCGAGTACTCTCAGGCATGTGCCTTCAGTACCCTTTTTCGCCACAAGTCTAGACATGCGCTATACAGCAATACCTGTAAACCTCCACACTTCTCTGCGTTTGAGGAACTCAAAGGTGGAGTTGTCAGGATCTCGCAGGAATGGAGTGGATGCTCACCAATTCCAAACCCGAAGTCGACTAGCACGTGCCTCCTTGCGTAGCACGGTCGTCAAGTTTACCTCATTCCATCTCTCACTGAAAATGCAAAAACTACATGTATATATGTCTGGGTAGGGATTTATATAATAGGCCCGAAGGCGTCGTGAGCTGGATCTAAGTTTCGAAAACAAACTAGAGGGATCTCATCTTTGAGGGTTATTGATCCGGAAATAACATGCGACTAAATGGCTCGCGTGGAGTGGGATACAATAAAACCACCACTTGATGCGTCTGCTTACCTGTAAAAACAAAACACGATGAAGTATAAAGATAAAACAAGAAGCGAGTCCTAACGGACTTGGCAGAAGCTCCAAGCGTATCCTCGTGCCTAGGCGGCAAACTCCTACTCCGTCCCTACACATCAAATCTAAAAGCTAACGCCCGCTAACTAAATGATGCATCACACTCATCACGATCAACACACTCACAATGCAAACAACATCCATCAACAGTCAAACAATCATCCGTGTAGAAATAACTCTAACTCATCCTATTTATACCAATTTTATTAAATTTTTCTAAGTTACATTGTAGTTAGTTAGCATGCTCAAACTTAATTTACTTACTTAGATCACTAACATTCATTCACTTTCAATCAAAGCATGCAAATCATCATTTCAACTATAATCAGGCATTCATCAGAATAATTAATCAATCCTAGTATGTTGTGCTAACAATCATCAATTTAAAATAATTAAATCGGAGGTAATTATACCTCGCGTCGTCGGTAATTGGCGATGGTTAGGGTTTTGTCGCGAGTCTCAAAGCTCGAATTCAGCGCTCGGTGGCATCCGAAGTTCGATCATATTCGACTGGATGAACTTGGCAAAAGATCCAACAAATTCCAGTGAATCTGGTTTTCCAGCAAATTCCAACGGTTTTCCGGCAGCTTTCGGCGGTTTTTCGATAGCTTCCCGGTGACTGACGGGATGGTAGTGGTATGGGGTACCGTTGGCATCAGCTCGACGAGCTCAACCCAATAGTGGTGACGAAGAGGACGGTAGTCGCGGCAATGACTGCCAGTGGTAGCATCTAGTTCAGCTAGGGTGGTCGGTCTCCCTAATCAGGCCCACGGCCAACCTCAGTGGCGGCACTAGGTAGGGTGGAAACGTCGGGGAGGTCGAGGGGAGGGGTGTCGGCATTGCAGCAATGGTGGAGCGGCAGGGACGATGGTGGAATCATGTCGGGAGCAGCTCAATCGTGGGCAATTCCGGCGTCGTGACGACCAGAGGTGGCCGGGGTTGGTCAGGGCGACACGGCGACACTGCACCCCAGGCTTAGCAGCGGCCAGGCAGCGGTGGCAAACACTAGGGTGAAGGTGGCGGTGATCGAGGGTTTGGGGAAAGAAAAAGGGTCAGGGGTGGTCAATGGAAATATCGTAAATAAGACTTGACTCGACTCTATCTCAAGTCAAAAATAATAACTAACTTGTAATAAATCCTTAAAAAAATACAAAAAATAGGGAAAATCCCATAAAATAAAACAAAACACCACAACATCATAATGACATGTTCTATAACTAACAAACCACCCAAACTGCCCGTAATGCATCCTAACACGGTAGACAGCTCTAAAACTAATTCTATGATCCACTATATATATAAAAAAAGTAAACTAGCATACTCTCATATATTCTGATGACTCATTCTTTTCTGTTATATTCACGAGCATTATCATAATATACTTGGGCTCACATAACCCTCGCGGTTCATGGCACATGACTAACCTTAGTCCAATACGCGTGTTCTGAAATCGACTCGACTGAAAATAACGGTCGAATTGATCGGCTCTAACTATAAAACCCTGACTCGGGTCACAGGTTTTATAGTGAGGCAGTATAAAAATATGTATGAACCACACTAGTACTCCCTAAGGTAGTGTGGTGCATAAAGGTACTATATAGCGCAACACATTTTTGGAATTTGTGGCACTAACTTAACTGTTCCTTTTGCCACTTGAGTATCATGGCAGGTGTAATATGGAGGATGTGAGGGCGTAAGTGTTGTATGTATGAATATAAATATTAGTAGTGCATGCTCGCCAACACTTTTTTAAGTATGTTTGCTAACCACCCAGTGTGATGCAATCTGAAGTGTCCCAAGTTTTAGTGGGTAATAGAATACTCATTTGCCAGTTTATAATAGTTATTTTTGGACTAGCCACATTCATTACTGGAATTTTTTATATTCATATGCAAGTCTCTTGCAATCCTGAGTCGACTTCGGTGGGAAGATAAATAAACGCTACACACACTAAAAGTTAGCAAAATTATTTCGTTTCTTACTTTTATTTATATTTGACATGTTTTGACGCATATTTAACAATGTCTTCCATTCTCATGACGTCAAGCAGCTTGTTTCGATCTATTTTATCGATCGAGTCATACCGACTAACAACTTTAGACAAGACTCAATTCGATCGTAACATTTCTGATTCGGTTCTTAATTGAACCAAAATCGAGGTATTACAATATAAATAATTTTCTTTAAAATGAAAGTCAAGCTCTCATTTGCCAGTTTGTTGTAATTATTTCTGGACCAGTAACACTCGTTATTGACATTTATATATATATATATATATATATATATATATATATATATATAAAAAGAGCAAGAGTCTAATATACTAGTGTGGACGAAGGAGCAATGGCATCTTGTGCACACAGATCTATCCAACAATAGAATGTTTGTTTTAGTTATAATGTTGTGATGAAATGCAAACTATGGATGTGTTGTGATATATATTGTTAATAATGACATGATGATAATCACCCAACCTAAAAATGTACATGTAAACAAGAATGAAGAGATGGGTTGAGCCTCAGTTCAATAATGTAGAATAAATGTAAATTAGTAGTTGAATCAAAACCTAATGTGTTGTTGGGATGAAGTTATGGTGTGAATGTTCTATTAAATATTTATATCATATATGGTTTGACAAGGTGGCTCTTGTTGTACTTTCATGAGACACCCTTCGTGTTGTTTAGAATTTATAGATTTTTACCGTGATTGAACGATTTAGAATATGATTTGCTTGACAAGGCATTCACGTAGTATTTTGTTAGGATTATTTTTTTGGCATCTCACGCATGCATGACAAAATTTATCTTTCATCTTAAGACGCCGAGAGTATATCCTTTTGGGTTAAGTTCGGGTTGACCGACTTAATCGAGTAATCTGTAATATCCTAGTTCGATTAGAAATGAACTGGATTTGGGGTGTTATAATTTATTTTTATATTTATAATTATGTATCTAGATTTCAGGATAAATTAAAGTGCTCAAAACAAAAAATTATAACTCATATTAGTTATACGAGCATTAGGTAATGTATAAAAAGCTCAATTAAAGATTATGATCTTCTGATTTCATCGTTTATGCATGAAAACTAGCTCAATTAAAACTTTATTCATAAAAGTGAGCGTACATAGAAGTATTTAGTATTTTTACACGAAAAATAGTGATAACACATTATAACATGTTGATAATTATTTTAGTTTTCTTGCACGTATTTTTAAAAGAAATTAAGATTTAAATAAAAATGGAAATTTCATTGAATTTAAGTAGATGATTGTCTTAAGGTGTCACAACTTTCATGGGATTATCAGGTTAAAGCAGCCCACAGAGGCCAAATTTGGCTGCCCACCCCAATCAAATTATTAATAATTCTACAAGTAGATGTAGAGAACTTAATTTTTTTAGCATATTAGCATTTTAATCAATTTTTGTGATGGCTACTTAATCACGAGGCGCTCTAATCGAAGAAAGGACACTTCTACCATCAAATCCAGTTAGGGCGTCGCTATCATAGTTAGATTTAGTTGATTTTAGCCATTATACTTTTCTACTACTTACGCTTACAAAATATTGTGGTTATTTCCCTATGAACAATTTTAATTAAAATTATTACTAATTTTAATAATTTAAATTGGAATTATACCAATGATTTCATAATTTTTCGCTCTTTTGTTAATTGTGAAAGTGAAACTAACAAAATATAATTAAAATTTTACCACTTATCTAAACATATATATATATATATATACATATCAGATAACTTAAGTTTTTCAAAAAAAAATACCAAGTTATATTACCTTTTTTTATTGCGAGAATATATCAAAATAAGATGGGATGAACCTGAAATAAGTTGTTAATCATGCATTTCGATATATTAAAGTTTAAAAAAAGACATTTATGAATTTTGATTTTTTTATTTTATTTTAAAAAAACAAGATTGTAAATTATAAATATTCTTTCAATTAAATTTTACTGTAAAAAACAAAGTAGGGGGTTTAAGTGGGATAGGCCGTCAAACCACCCGGTTTTACATTAACTCGCGATCGGATCGAGTGGGACCGTCGTCCACCTTCACCGCCCAGCACCGGCGTCGTCGCCGGCGATGGTGAACACAGATCCGGCCCAAAGCTCCGACCTTTAAACCTCCCCTCTCCCACCTCCGAAGAAAAAAGGAAGCGGGCGCGCTGGTTCTCTCGCCGGATCGGCGGCGGCGGGTGGAGCTCCGGCCATGGCCGAGCTGCGGCACTCGACGTCGATGGGAACCCGGGGGCCCTCGTCGCCAGCGAAGAGGGACGAGGATGCGCTCCCGCTCGTCCCCGAGATGGCCGACGACCGCAAACCCACTCCCCTTCTCCTTCATCCTCAAGGACAAGGACCTTTACATCAAGATCGTTCTTTCCGTCCTCCTCTTCCTTCTTCTCGCCACCTTGGTCGCTATCCCGTCCGTCTGGAAACGCCTGGTTTGTGTCCTTTTGAAGTTGCTAATGAACTGTCTTTGGGGTTAGCTTTTTTTTTTGTACTTCTGCAGTAATGGGTATAGGCTAGCTCCGATCTTATACCATTGTTCTATGTATGTCATTTTTTCTGGCAGTTGAGATTGCTTCCTTGTTATGAATTTGGCCAATAGATGTTAGTCTGTGTTTGTTCTAATGTTAACAAGTTCAATAGTTCATGAAGAGTGATGAAATGAAAGCTTGATGTTTCCTAGGGAGGTTATTGATAAGCCTAGTTTTATTTTAGTGAGATATTTCTACTACACACAATTGATAACTAATTTTTAACTTACCATAAGTATAAAAAAATCACCAGGATTATCGAATTTCATTTACTAGGAAACATCGATATCATCTTTACATAATTTGAAGGGCCAAGTAAAATTCTTTGTCTCCTTGATGCAGAATGCGCCATACTTATGTCACAAAGAGGGAATTACACTTCATTGCCCACGAGTAAGGGTTATCCTTTGACATTTATGGTTCTTCCATTTGGGTCGTATGTGTAGAATTAAATACGAAATAGCCAACAAAATGCCATGTTGATGATGTGGATTATTGCTTTTTTTGTTTAATAGAAGTGCCGTTCTTTCTAGTAGGTCAAAGAGCCACCTTCTCTTTGGGAAAATCCGTATTCAGCTACAACCTCGTGGAAGCCTTGTGCTGAAAGACGTACTAAGGGAGCTTCAGGTAGGGTTGGATATTTCTGTGATAGAAAACTTCTGCGATTTTATCAATTAGAGTAATTATGTTATTTTTTTTATTGAATGTGAGGGGAGGTATGCTATGCGTCCATGCGCTTGCATTCTCTCTATTGGGCTATACTTTTTTACTTGACGCTATTAATATATTGTGGTGGTGTGTGACAGATCTTCCCCCAGTAAATGAAACTAGTGGATATATATTGATACATGCTGAGGGTGGCTTAAATCAGCAACGAATAGCTGTAAGTTCTCTATAGGTGTTTGCTTCAATGTTATCAGCACCTCAATTTGAATGTCACTTTGTTTCCTTGTTATATGTATGCATATGTGTCATCTATCATGCAATCACTCTTTTATAATCCTCCATTTGTTTAATGACCATATATGAAGTACATTACATTGGTTTGACTTTGGCTTTCACAGACAGTTGACTGTTTGTATGAAGGCCTCTTTCTTGAAATGCTCTTTGGAATACAACTGTACAGATTTTTTACTTTTTTGCTCGGCTTACACCTCCTATATTGACAGATATGCAATGCTGTTGCTGTGGCAAAAATAATGAATGCAACTCTTATATTGCCAATATTGAAGCAAGATCAGATCTGGAAGGACCAAACGTAAGTCATGTTGCCTGAACTTTTTGTGTGACGCATTTTAGCCTGGTCAATGTGACAAAGTGTCCGAAATTTGAATATTGTTTTTGTTTCCATAATTTCGAAGCTATTACTTGTCTCATGATGAGACATCAACAACCTTCTCTCACGGAACAAGGACCTTTTTTCTCTTTTTTTTCTGCTGTGACTGCTAACAAGCGGTTGAAAATTTTCTTCCTTGGCTAGATTGAGAAAAATATGTTGGGACATTACCTTTTCCATTGGAAATGCCGTGTGAGACCTGTAGCTTTCTCACATTGACAAACTGTGTGCTACTATCTCATGTTTTGTCTTTTTATTTGAACAGGAAATTTGAGGATATTTTTTATGTTGATCATTTCATTGACTACCTCAAAGATGATGTGCACATAGTGCGTGACATCCCTGACTGGGTTGCTGATAAAGCTGAGCTTTTCACAAGTATAAGGTAAACTGTTCTTAATGTGCTTGCTTCTTCAATCAAACAATTTTCTTGCAGTCTGGGAAATTTTGTTGCATTTGCTGTTCTTGATTTTGAAAGTTTGTTGTCAGCTTTGATCACCAATTGTTACATGATTATTGATTTTATAATGACAGGCGCACTGTTAAGAACATTCCCAAGTATGCTTCGGCACAATTCTATATTGATAATGTATTGCCCCGGATCAAGGAGAAGAAAATAATGGCCTTAAAGCCTTTTGTTGATAGGCTTGGGTAAGTTTAGGTATATATTAAGCACTTATTTTTATTTATGATATAATGCAGAAAGCCTTTCTTTTTAGCATGGTATTCAAAAGTCTTGCATGAAAGATAATATATATTTACTTTTTAGTCGATCACTTATGTAACTTGTCTTGCAACAGATATGATAACGTCCCACCAGAAATTAATCGCTTAAGATGTAGAGTGAATTATCATGCCTTGAAGTTTCTTCCTGAAATTGAGAATATGGCTGACCAGCTTGCTGCGAGAATGAGGAACCGTACTGGGAGTTCAAATCCATACATGTAATTTGCAACTTTATGTTTTTTATTATCATTAGAAAAGTTTGTAGTTTTCCAGCTCTGAAGCCTATTTAACTTCCTTTTTTTAATCAGGGCACTCCATTTGAGATTTGAGAAGGGGATGGTAGGTTTATCATTTTGTGATTTTGTTGGGACAAGAGAGGAGAAGGCAATGATGGCAGCATATAGACAAAAAGAATGGCCTCGACGCTACAAGGTATTTGTTTTTAAGTTTTGTGAACATTTTCCATTGTGTTCATGTAGAATTATAAAAAAAAAAACAAAGTGATTTAGACAAAAAGAGAAGTGATGTGGACACATAGATGAAAAAATTGGCCGATTCTGAGTGGAATCGGCCGATTTAAATTGGCTCAGTGTAAAACCGAGTCAAAATGCACGCTAGTCGGTCGGGCAAAAAATCAGACCAAGAATTGGCCGATTCACACCTCGAGTCAACACAGCGAGAATTGGCAGATTCAAGTGAGGCGGCGGAGGAGATCTGTCAGCCGGGTGGGTGGGGGAGACAGTAGGGCGGCGGCAGGCAGCAGGTGGGAGGTGATAGGGGGGAAACAGGGCGGGCGAGCGGGGGGCGCTTGGGTGAGGCTGGGGGCGTCGGGGCAGGCAATTGGGGGGAGCAGGGGACGGGGCGGCAGCGGCGAATGGCAGGGAGACGGGGCCACAGGCGGCGGGGGATGGCATGGGATGGCGGTTGCGATCGGAGGAGGTGATGGGCAGCGCACCAGGGAGAGAGAAGGGGGGGAAGAACATGTTATTTCTTCCCCAACGGTGGCATTCACATAATTAAAAGTTTACTCGACTCCGACTCGAGTTAAAAATAATAACTAACTCCAAATAATTCAAAAAAAATCTGAAAAAAATATCATAAAATATAATACACATCTTAATATAAAAATCACATCAGAATGACATATTTTGTAACTAATAACTCATCGTTTTTTACTAAGTTAAAATTTTTACATAGAACCGATTTGGGCCGATTCAACTGAACGAATTATTAACCGATTTAGACCGATTTAATCCGATTCAGTGTCCCCCTCAAAAACCGATTCCGATTCCTATTTTTGCAACAATGTGTGGACAAGAAGAAACAAAGTGTTAGGTAAAATAATTTCCGTTAGGGCATGGGTTAAGGGTGTTAGATAGTATAATTATGTGAGATTGTTAGGATCTAATGTGTTAGTCGGGTCCTTCATGGCTCGAGCAATGTAACTCTAAAATAGGCCTATGGCCTATTAATAGTGTGGGTAACTAAGTCAATATACTTAAAAGTGGGTTTATGGTGTAGGCTCACTTGTGAGTCTATAAGGGCTGTACTTCCTCTTTTGGAATGAAAAATTAAGTTTATATTTTAAGAGTAGATTATGAGGGCTTGAAAACTCGTAGTGTCAATTGATATTTTGTTAGGTCATCCTTCATTGTGGAAATGCTTATCAATAGGTTTAGGCTTGATTTCCCTAAATCAAAGCCAAATCCTGTCAATTGATATTTGGTTAGGTCATCCTGCAAGTGATCCAACACAAAGTGATGTAGACAAAACTTTCGTCAATTGTAGATGACAAATAAGAAACTGTAAGTGCTTATTTGTTTGCTAATGTCACACTGGAATGCAATGGAGTGGGCGTTGTGGTGAATTCTTTTTGAGGAAGATCTGAAGATGTATTGAAGCAAAATTTGGCTACATTGACTGCTGGTTATCTCAGTGATTTAATGGTTTCATTCAGCCAAACATTAATGTGTCTAGTACATGAAAGATGCTTTGGCATTTGAACTCTTTGGTTGTGGTCCTTGAGGAAACAAAAGGATTAAGCCATTGTAGTTGTAACTTGTGCATTGTATCGCATGTTCGATGAAAATGTCTCTAATCTTCTATATGCTAAGCATTCACATGAATTTAAATACTGGCTCTATTAGGCTCAAAATTAACATTTGTTCAACATGATTTTATTGCAGAATGGATCCCATCTTTGGCAGCTGGCGTTACAAAAGCGAAAAGAAGGAAGATGCCCCCTTGAACCCGGGGAAGTGGCAGTTATCCTTCGAGCAATGGGCTATCCAAAAGAGACACAGATTTATGTTGCTTCTGGTCAAGTCTATGGTGGGCAGAATCGAATGGCACCTCTGAGAAACATGTTTCCTAATTTGGTAATTTGCGTTCACCTACCTAGTTTTTCCTCGTAGTAATATTTGCAGCATTGGTCATGGCAGTCAACAAATTCTTTTTCTTTTCGTGGATTTTTGTAGGTGACAAAGGAGGAGCTGACGAGCAAGGAGGAATTAAACCATTTCCGAAAAACACGTCACTAGCTTGGCAGCTCTGGATTTCTTGGTCTGCTTGAAGTCTGATGTGTTTGTAATGACTCATGGCGGCAATTTCGCAAAGCTGATTATCGGTGCACGAAGGTACATGGGTCACCGTCTTAAATCTATAAAACCAGACAAGGGAATAATGTCGAAGTCCTTCGGGGATCCATACATGGGTTGGGCTCATTTCGTCGAGGATGTTAGCATCACTCATCAAACGAGGACTGGCCTCCCGAAGAAACTTTTCCTAACTATGATCTATGGGAAAATCCCCTTACTCCTTGTATGTGTAAAACCTGATACACCATAAACTGACTTGTTTATAGAATGATTAATATGAACTTATCTTTGGCAGGCCTTTTTTGCCAAAGAATGAGAGTTCTGTTTTGATATCTTTGTGGATTCTTGCTCATTTAGTTCTCCATGGGAGAGGTTTTTATTGTTGGAAGAAAAGTCATCATTAGCTTTGGTTTCTTTAAAGTGTTTTGAGTATTATTCTTAATGAAACCCTTCGTTTACATAGTAAGGTCATGTATCATGTCACTTGGAAATACTGAGTATCCTGAGAAGTGAACTCGGTGGACCATTTTTTCCAAATGGTGCTGGCTGGATGATCGTAATCTGAACTATGTCGAATCACCGAGGAGATCAGGAAATGAATACCTTTTAGCAACGGTAAGCACTATGTGGCCCAACTCCCAAACGAGTTAGTATAGTTGGCAAGTTGGAGCCATTGGCCCTAGGCCAGGAACGAAAGTAAAACAATAACGAAAAGAATTTATTATTATAAAAAAATGTTAAAAAAGAGCAATAATGTTGATAGTCATACACACCTGGCCTCTTCCCGAACAGGTATCATTCATGAACTCTCACCTAAAAAACAGCTATGCTGATGAACATCTTGACCAATATAGAGAATACATCTAAACATAATTGACACCAATAATGTCCGCCCCCCTTCGATTTCGATAAGGTTGCCCATCAAATAATTTGGCTTTGTGACGCTTGGACCACTGATCATATGACACCTACAGCAGCCAACCATGTGGTATAGGGTGAGGATGCCAATTGACAGTAGAAGAAATGCGTTGGCAATCAAATCTCCTCTCACAATTATTCAATCCAATCGTGTAGGAGTAGTTTTGTCACACGACAAGTCATCTATGCAACATTGAAACGCAGCTCTACCCAATCTCCTATTTGCCAAAATGAATGTCGTGATCCTGCAAGAATTTGTCCGCAAGGCCGTTGTGCAAGTTTGACGTCTATTTCCTCGCCTAAAACTTCTATAAAATCGGCATGAAAGATTGTTCGGTGGTCGTGGTATCAAGTTGATTGACTGATGGACGACCCACTCTTGCCGGTGCAAGCTCCGGCGACGACCCCGGCCTCGGCCAGGCTGAGAGGTTGCCTTGCTGGCAGTAAGTCGATTATAACTGCCAACGGTCTCGCCATTGTCTCGGGTCCGTTGGCCTGCATGCTAGCATGCTTGTATGCAGATGTTGGTGGTCCAAAGCCTAGGGAGAGCAACAACATGCTCGGCGTGTTGGCCTGGATCTTCCTCTGGTGGCTCACCAATGCCATCCCCATGGCCATTACTTCCCTATCCCCGCTCTTCCTCTTCCCACTCTTCGGCCTTGCTTCCTCCGACGTCGTGGCCAAGTCTTACATGAATGACACCATTGCTCTGGTTCTGGGCAGCTTCACTCTCGCTCTGGCCGTCGAGCAATACAACGTTCATCGACGATTGGCCTTGAATGTATATTTTCTATCTCTTCCTTCTTTTCCCCTTTTGACCTCATCTCGGGCTAAGGTCTGGAACATGGATCCTGTCACGACATTCTGCACGATTATCGTACACTATATTTGCGGTCAAATCATAAAAGTCTGAGTCCTTCCTAAAAACAAAGTACAAAACTTCCTATTTCCTAGCACAATTCTAAGACTTGAGAACATGGATAAGTATGGCTACAAATAGTACATAGATCTATAAATCTCCAACAATATCATCACTTAGCTCCACGTGAATATAAATCTTTGGTGTGTAAATCAGAGGCACCAATAAAAGAAAATTTTAGATGGGAATTTATTTTGGTATTGAACTCACAGGTCACTCTGCTCTTCTCTGGAGAGCCATTGAAACCAGCGCTACTCCTGCTGGGGATCTGTGGGACGACTGCATTTGTCAGCATGTGGATGCACAACACGCCCACGGCAGTGATGATGATGCCCGTGGCCACCGGAATACTGCAGCGGCTGCCGTCGGGCACCTCTGCCCACCCCGACGTCACACGCTTCTCCAAAGCTCTGGTGCTGGGAGTCATATACTCGGCGGCAGTTGGTGGCATCAGCACCCTGACGGGCACCGGCGTGAACCTCATCTTGGTGGGTATGTGGCAGTCTTACTTCCCTGGAGGCAAAACCGGTAAGCTTCAGCACCTGGTCCTTCTTTGCTCTTCCATTGGCCGTCGTCATCTTTGTCGCACTGTGGATCATTCTTTGCCTGCTGTACTGCTCCAAAACCTCTGCTCAGTCACTTTCGGCCTACTTGGACAGGCCCCATCTCAAGAGAGAGCTTGATTTGCTTGGTATGTCGGTTGAATTCTCCATTTTTACATGTTTCTTGCTGCACAATTGCATCTATCTCACGAAGGTGGAGATACGGCACGCAATAGTTAAAAATTAACTATGGGACAAAAAGTTTGATGAAATCGTAGCAACTTCATATTTAGCAAACAGGTGTTCAATTGAAAAAATTTACTTCATTTATATCAATCTGAAGTTTGACAGAGCACCTGACGACGTTTAACTTACTTGTGGCTGCCAGGTCCAATGGCTTTTGCTGAAAAGATGATTGTGGCGATCTTTTCAGTAAGTTCAATCTCCAAGCCTAAGCTTCATAATTAATCTCAAACACAATAAATATGCTGAGAAGATGTGCCATTGCTTGGTTTGGGTAATCGCATCCTTGAATTGTTGCAGGTTCTAGTGATCTTGTGGATGACAAGGGACCTCACAGACGAGGTCAGTGGCTGGGGAGCCCTTTTTCACGGCCTTGCCGGAGATGGCACAGTCAGTGTATGTGTCAAGACCGCCACCATAACCAAGCCAACATATGTATTCATATTTCCGGATCAAAAAGCTGACCAGTCATAATGTGCAGGTGATGATAGCAACATTCTTGTTCATAATCCCCAACAGGAAAGGAGGCCAGTGGGAAAAGGAGAAGCTAATGGACTGGAACAAATGCAAGAAGCTGCCCTGGGGCATAGTACTCCTTCTGGGCGCTGGTTTTGCTATAGCAGAAGGTGTTCGCACAAGTGGCCTTGCTGATGTGCTCTCCACCTTCCTCTACTTCCTGAAGACTGCACCCTACCTCGCCCTCGCACCAGCTGTCTGCCTCATTGGCTGCATTATAACCGAGTTCACCTCCAACAATTCCACAACCACTCTTCTACTTCCACTTCTTATTGAGCTTGCCCAGTCCATGCACATGGAAAGCCCCCTCCTTCTCATGGTTCCTGGAGCCATAGGTGCTCAGTTTGCCTTTCTCCTCCCAACTGGTAGTCCATCCAATATTGTAGGATTCACCACTGGCCATCTGACCATTGGGGATCTCATTCGAACTGGGTTTCCACTGAAAATTGCAGGAATTGCTACCCTCTCTTCTGATGCCCACATTAGGTACCTCTGCTTTGCTTTCATGTCTCCCAATATATTTGTTGCATGGTTAGCTAATCACACTTTGCAAAATCCAACTTGGTCTTGCAGGTATATACATTTTTGGGGATTTCAAGGCATCATAAAGATCTATTAAGTAACACATACACAGATAAGCACAGGATTCGGGAAGCCAAAGCGATGTGTTTCGTATTGATTATGGACATTTAGATGCTTGTTCAAAGCATATACATAAGCTAGCATTATACATAAGCTTCTTAATGCCATCACAATAGTGTAGAAATTGTATTTCCTTTCAAAGATGTGCCAGCCTCTCATTATATATAAATGGATTACCTTTAGCCCTTTCTCTTAAGTGTGTATATACCTATTCTCCCTTAACAACTTTTGTATTATAATCATTAATTTTTTCAGAGATGGTCATATTTCTCTCTTTTTTTATTCCTTCTTAAGTCAATGTCCTTGATTGTTGATATGTTGCTATGTAAACGTAATTAAATAGGAATCTACAAGTATTATGCTAAATCAAATCTAGGAAAAAATCTCACTAGCAAGACGTAATATATGAGAGTCTACAACCAGAAAAGGGATAATTAGCCATGGAAATTCAAACAGTCATACAACCATATATCCCATCCACACGCAAATTCACCATTTGGGCAACAAAGATTGGACATCTAGTGGCTAAAGGAATATAGCTAGGGCATAATTTGAACCGACCCACAATACATGGGTACTCTGCAACATATCAGGCACCGGGGGAAGCAGGGATTCGGTCGCCGGCGCCGAGATGGCTCGGTGGCGCAGCAATGGTCGGAGGAGAAAGGAGAAGAAACGCCGTAGAGGGTGGTTTTCGGGGACGGCCGGAGTCTACTCCCAGAGATTCAGGCTGCCGCTCGATAGCTGTGGAGTGACCGAGGCTGGTTCTCTGGCGGCAAGAAACGGTGGGGGGCTCGGGGCACTCGAGGTACGGCTGTTGTATGAGCAATCGAGTTCACTTTAACTTGCGTTTGAATTTAATTTATGATTAAATAAATTAAATTAAATATATTTAAATTATTAATTTTTTAAGGTTAAAATTAGTTCAATTAAAAATCAAAAATACACTTATTTAAAAATTTTGAATACCTACTATATCACTTTTATTATTATTACTATTATTATTATTATTATTATTATTATTATTATTATATATATAAAGGCTATATTATTATATTATTTTATTGAGTCGAATTTGAGTCGAGGTACGAATCAATTTCGAGTCAAGGTATAAGTCGATTTCGAGTCGAATTGAGTCGAACACTCCCTTCCTCAAACTCTACTTGAAGGATTCAAGTTCGAGCCGAGTTCGAATTCGTGTATTTAAATGTCGAGTTTCGAGCCAAGCCGAACGTTAAATATTCCCGAGCTAGTATGCTTAATTAGCAACCCTAATGGAGGTAAGGCTCGGGAAGAGAGAGAATCCTGAAGAATGGGAACAAAACAACAGGAGTAAAGGGAGGGACCTGGCCTACACCTAGGGGACTTTATTATTTTTTTATTTTATTTTATTTTCCTACCTATCACCATCGGCGTTGCCTCGATGATGCCTCCATTCTTGGACTTTAGTCTAAATTATTTTGACTCAATGTAATTAATTTAAAAGAATTAAAAAACATACAAAATTTATAATAACTCAAGATAAAAATATTAAAAATTTTAATTAGTAATTTATTTTTTAGGATATATTAAGATTTAAGTCTAATTAACATAAATTTTCCAAATTTTATTATAATAGTTTTTTATTACAACATATTTGATAGTGATGCATAAGTTTTTTAATAAAAAATCAAGAATATATATATATATAACAATCTGGTCCAAAAATTAAATAAATATTATTTTAATAAAAAAGAATAAAGAATTGGATAAGATTTTCGGAGGAAGATGTTGAAAAAATCATTTTTTTATATTTATAGAATTAAAAAAACACTTCATAAAATTTTAATGTGTTATATATAGTTAAAATAAGAAACATAATTCATAATTATAATTAAATATAGAATCTTCTGGATCTAATCTCAATTGCTCTAATAATCTAACGGTCGTCCTAAGAGACGTAATTCATAGTTATAATATCTAATTTCAGCCATTATAATAATTTAATAGTCACAATAAAAGACATAATTCATAGTTATATAATTAAATTAAGAATCTTGTAGATTTAATATCAGTTGTTACAATAATTTACCGATCGTGATAATTTTCTCTATAAAATTCTTTAAATTTAAGAAAAAAATTATTAAAATTGTCAACTCACCATGTAAAAGAAAACCACTTTCTTTTATATTACTTCCATGATGCGTGGATTTTGTGTCTATTTATTATTTATTTTGATTTGATTTACTTAATTTAAAATAATTAATATTTTTATTAAATTTATATAACTCAAGGCAAAAATATTTATTTTTCATTAATAAGTAATTTATTTTTTAGATATCAAATATTTTTTCACGAAACTTTTACCAAACTAATTTATTTTTACCAAATATGTTTTTATGAAAATATTATTACAATAGTTTTTGTCCATTACAATGTATTTGATAATAATAGATAAATTATTTTTTTGTAAAAATTTAAGAATGTATATGTAATAACCCAATCCAAAGAATAAATAAAATAAAGATCACATAAATTATATTTTAATAAAAAATAAAAATTTCTTAAAATTTTATAAAATTAAAAAAAACACACTTCATGAAATCTTAACGTGTTTTTGGGTGCGGAATTCCTGCTCCCACAATCACACTTCACTTCGAATTAGATAAATGGGTTTGATGGGACTAAGGCACCATTATTGTGCAAAGAAATAGTGCAATAAAAATAAAAATAAAAAGCTACCTATAAGGAATAACACAAGAGATTTTTTATGTGGTTCCTTAGCAACTCGAACTCCTAAGTCACTCCATAATATGATTGGTACTCACAATTCATTAATTTTCTATTCTTTTACAAATTACAAAACTTTGGTAGATTTTTACCTCTTTAATTGTTTGACTTCATACAAGAGTTCACCCCTCGTAGAAGCTTCAAAGCTATTCTTGCAATGCTCCAATGATGAAATAGAGTTCATTGTTGCACAAGAATGTAGAAAAATGATGGAATACCAAGTTTCATGTAAGTAGAAAAGTAATGGAACACTCATTAATGTAGGTAAAAATTTTAATGACTAAACACTGTCAAGACCGCGGAAGAGCAACAATGCAACTTGTATATATGTACCCGCTGAGAATGGTGAGAATGTGTGAGTGAAGGTGTAGTTTGATGTGCAAGAAATAGAACCATATTTAGCTCCGCCCGGAGCGACGCCAGTGGAGACACCGTGCGTCTCCACCGTCGATCATCCCGGGAATCGACGGTGGAGACGCACGGCGTCTCCACCGACGTCGCTCCTGGGCGGAGCTAAAATTTTTCCAAGAAATAATGTGTGAATTTAATAAAATGATCTACATGAATAGAACTGGATAGGATGAGCTAAGGGGGTCGAAACCTGACACAATAAGATAAAAATGATTATAAAGTGAATGTTAGATGAAAATAGAATGTTTTGGTAATATTTTATGTTTTTTATGATTTTATACATATAGTACTTGTTGTTAATAGGGTGATCTATATTGAACTTTTAAAAAAACTCTATCTGTTTTATTTTAAAAATCATTATTTTTTAAATTTTTTGCGAGTTTGGGTTATTTTGAATATAAATTACATATCATCGTATTTATTTAGAATAATGTTAAGGTCTAAATATCTCAATCTGTAACACCCCGTTTCGGCTCACCCGTGAACCGACCCGAAAATATCACCGGCGACCGAACCGTTCGCTAATCTACTAAATTCGGTTAAGCCAACCCGGATCTACCATCGGCGTCTCAAGATGGAGATGCAAATATGAAATGCATGAATGGGAACAATTGGATTCTAACGGAGCCCTACATGCATGCCATGACGTGCAAGCAAAGATAAGACAAAACAATAAATGAGAAACCAAAAGAAAATATATACTATTACGGAAAAACAGACAAAGTTTCCCCTAAAAGTGCAATAGGGTCCAACCTGTCCACAACAAGGGTATATAAATATTTTATCAAAATACGATAAAACATAACAATCTACCATGGCATTCAATCACTATCTCATTCGTTTTCACCTGAGCCGAGTCTGAACTCCAAGGCTCCTTGCTCATTCACATCTATCCGTTCATTTCATAACAGGCAATTCATCAAGACAAAAACATTCTAATAATCATTCACACAGCATTAAACAACCATCATTATACATTACACGCGGCAGGTACATGTGTGCGCGGTTCCGTGCTGCTCCTCTGCAGTCCCGACAGCTTTCATCGCTCGCATTCCTCACCTACATATATATAGAAAAACCGTCAGTAACGAGTGTTACCGGCCCGAAAAATAACTAATATCAATCTGGCACAGGAGAGCAAACTCTCCTGTTGAATCAAAAACCATATACTTCCTCAAGAACTCTCATCAGGGCACATACGGGAGCTGTCGCTATCGGACCGTCGCCCTCGAGTCGACAGCGTCCCCCTTTCTTTCTCATTCTCATACGTTGGCCATTTCTCTATCGCTTCTCGCATCAAATCTCATTCCTTATCGCCCTCTACACCTTCCATATTACTCCTGGCCTTGAGCACGAAGGCCGAGCACTCTCAGGCAGTCGCCTTTAGTGCCCTTTGAACCACAAGTCTAGACATGCGCTGCATTGCAGTACCCGTAAACCTCCACACTTCTCCGGGTTTGAGGAACTCAAAGGTGGAGTTGTCCGGATCCTTCGGGAACGAAGTGGGTTCTCCCCAGCTCCAGAGCCCGCTCTTCCGAGCACACGCCCTATCTGAAGGCGTGGCCGTCAGTGACCCTCATTCCATCTCTCACCGAAAACGCGAAAACTATATATATATAGGCCTGGGTTGGGATTTATACAATAGGCACGAAGGCATCGTGAGCTGGATCTGAAGTTCGAAAACAAACTCGAGGGATCTCATCCTCGAGGGTTATTAATCCAAAAAAGAACCGTTGGCTAAATGGCCCGAGTTACGTGGGATCCGATAAAACGCCACTTAACTCGTCCTGCACATGATAAATCAAATACACAATAGAGTAGCGTAAAAACAGAGAACGAGTCCTAAACGGACCTGGTAGAAGCTCCAAACGGGTCCACGCGCCTAGGCGGTGAGCTCCTACACCGTACCTACACAATCAAGCTAAAAACTAACGCCTGCATGATGAATCACACATCCTATAGCATGCACACACAATCAACACAATCACGCATCAATCAACACACATCAACCTATATCAATTCTAGCAAGCTCTACTTAGGCTAGTTTGCATTAGATCATGATCATTACCTAGTTACCCTAATTAGTTTCTTAGCCTCCATTTTTAACACCACTCAATCAAACAAATTTCATATTTTATCCTTAATCAAATCTACATTTATATATATTATTATAACACACAATTCACCAATCCTAGCATGCAATTCTAATAATCAATACTTTCAAATAATTAAGTTAAAATAAATTATACCTCGCGTCGTCGAAAATTGGCGACGGCTAGGGTTTCCGTTTCGTGGCTCGAAACTCGAATTCGGCACCTAGCGGTGTCCGAAGTCCGATCAGATTGGACCGGGTGCGTTCGGTGGATGATCTGGCGAATTTCCCACGAATCCAATTTTTCGCGTCGGCAGTTTTCCGGCGAGTGTGGCAGTTTTCCGGCGATGATTCGGGACGGGGCAATCAGGGGATCTATCGGCACCAGCTCGACGAGCTTGGTCCAATGGTGGTGTCAAACAAGGTAGCCGGGGCGGCGATGGTTGTCGGCGACGACATCGAAAACGGGTGCGGCGGCGGCGTGCTCCGATCGGGGCTACGGCCGGCCTCGACGGCGGTCGGGATGATGGGGGAAACGTCGGCGACGGCGAGGGGGTGGTCGTCGGGGTCACAGCGGCGGCGGCGCAGCCCGAACGGCGGCGAATCGACGAGGGAGGGCGTCGTGGCTTGTGGGGCGATTCCGGCGTCGTGGCGGCGAGACGGTGGCCGGGGTGGGTCGTGGCGGCACGGCGACTGCACGGCGGGGCGGGGCGGCGTTGATCGGCGGCTGTACGACATCAGCGGCGACGAGCACAATGGGCGGCGACGGCTAGGGTTTTGGAAGGGGGAAGGTGTCGGGAATGGAGAAAATATACTCTAGTGGCAGTTTCATAATTAAGTATTGACTCGATTCCTACTCGAGTCAAAATAATAACTAGTTCGTAATAAATTCTAAAAAAATCTAGAAAAATATGGAAAAATCCCATAAAATAAAACAAACACAACAACATCCAAATGACATGCTCTATAACTAATAACCCACCCGAATATAATCCAACGCGTCCTAATGCGTTATTCGGCCTAAAACTATTCTACGATCAAATAAAAATAACAATCAATACTGTATACCTCCATATACTTGATAACCCATTTTTCATCATCTTTTAGACGTTATCATCGTACACTTGAGCATACATGACCCTCATCGCTCATAACTCACAGCTGGCCTCAACTCAGCTCGCGGTCCATGAAGCTGACTCGACTCGAACCGACGGTTGAACCGACTGGTTCACTCCCGTAAAACTCTGACTCGAGTCACGGGTTTTACAACCTTCCCTCCTTAGAAAAATTTCGTCCTCGAAATTTTAACCAAGGAAGTTTCAACCATGTTCCTCATCTAAATGTACATGTTGGCGTAGTACCTGGTTGTGAAGCTGGTTGCTCGAACAACTCCGGGTATCGCTTCCTCATCTCATCTTCTCGTTCCCACGTAGCTTCTTCAACTCCTCGTCGGGTCCATTGCACTCGTACTAGGGGAACTTCTTTTCTTCGGAGAATCTTCACTCTTCGGTCCACGATTTGGACTGCATCCTCTGGGTACGTCAGGTCCAGTTGCAGCTCTACCTCTTTGAAGTTGACAACATGAGAGTTGTCAGGGTGATACTTCTTCAACATTGACACGTGGAAGACATCATGCACAGCTGATAGGTGAGGAGGCAATGCTAGCCTATATGCCACTGGTCCAATGCGCTCAATCACGTCAAAGGGTCCAATATAGCGCGGACTGAGTTTCCCTCGCGTCCCGAATCTCGTGTTTCCCTTAGTCGGAGAGACCTTCAGGAGAACGTGATCTCCTAACGCGAAATGAACCTCACGTCTGCGCTCATCTGCGTAACTCTTTTGTCTATCTTGAGCTGACCTCATTCTTCTTCTAATCCTCATTACCACCTCTTGTGTCTGCTGGATCATTTCTGGCCCAACTACCACTGGTTCGCTGCCTTGCACCCAACACACTGGTGATCTGCATGGTCTACCGTACAGTGCTTCGAACGGTGCCATTCCAATCGTGGCCTGATAGCTGTTGTTGTAGGAGAATTCCACCAGAGGTAGGTGTTCTTCCCAACTCCCTCTGAAATCCAGGATACATGCGCGAAGCAAGTCTTCCAGGGTCTGTATAGTTCTTTCCGTCTGTCCGTCTGTTTGAGGATGGAAAGTTGTGCTGAATCTCGATTCTGTGCCCATAGCTGCCTGAAAAGCCTTCCAAAATCGCGATGTGAACCTCGGATCCCTGTCTGATATGATCCCCCGTGGTACGCCGTGTAACCTGACTATCTGATCTCTGTACAGCGTAGCCAATGTGGTCAGTGGGTAATCCATCCTGATCGGTATGAAGTGTACGCTCTTTGTAAGTCGATCCACTATGACCCATATCGCATCCTTTTGTTGGCGGGTCTTAGGTAAACCAACTACAAAGTCGTAAGCTATACTCTCCCACTTCCACTCTGGGGTTTCCAACGGTTGTAGCATTCCACCTGGACGTACGTGCTCGGCTTTCACTTGCTGGCATACCAAACATCTAGCCACTGTATCGTATACTTCTCTCTTCATTCCTGGCCACCAATAGGTTTGTCGGACATCGTGATACATCTTCACTCCACCTGGGTGTATTGAGCATCTCGACGTGTGAGCTTCGTGAAGAATAGTACTTCGAAGTCCGGGATACTCTGGAACATTAGGCACGAATAGTCGGCCTCTCAATCTGACTAATCCATCTGTATCCCTGGCCAATTCCTGATGTGTTTCGTGTTCCAACCACTGCTTCAACTGCGGATCTGCCTCCTGTGCAATCCGAATCTGCTCAAACACGCTTGGCTGAATCGTAAGTCGCGCCATCATCCAAACTAACTGTCTCTAGCTCGTAGTGTGCTCGGTCACTGACAATGCTGCGAATCCTGCGGTGTACAAGAATCCTGGCTTCCTGCTCAATGCATCGGCTACCACATTCGCTTTGCCCTCATGGTATGCTATGTCGACCTCGTAATCAGCTAACATCTCCAACCATCTCCTCTGTCTGCTATTCAGATCCTTCTGCGTGAAGATATATTTCAGACTCTGGTGATCAGTTAGAAGTCTGAAAGATGTTCCATATAGATAGTGCCTCCATATTCTGAGAGCGAATATGACTGCAGCAAGCTCTAGGTCATGAGTAGGATAGTTACGCTCATGCACCTTGAGCTGACGAGATGCATAAGCAATAACCTTATCCTTCTGCATCAAAACACAACCTAAGCCAATCCCTGAGGCATCAGTATACACTACAAAATCCTCATGTCCCTCAGGCAATGCGAGGATAGGCGCCAAAGTCAACCTCTCCTTTAGCATCCTGAAACTCCGTTCACATTTGTCTGTCCATATGAACAGTTCCTCTTTCCTAGTCAGCCGTGTCAGAGGGGCTGCTATGGAAGAAAAGTCCTAAATGAACCGTCTGTAGTATCCAGCCAATCCCAGAAAACTTCGAACCTTCGTAGGTGTCTTCGTTTGTTCCCACTGCACTACTGCCTCTATCTTAGCTGGATCCACTGAGATGCCTGATGCTGAGATGATGTGGCCGAGAAAATTCACCTCTGACAACCAGAAACTGCACTTCAAAAATTTCCCATACAACCTATGCTCTCTCAGTGTTTGCAACACAATCCTCAGGTGTTGCGCATGTTCTTCCTTAGACGAAGAATATACCAGTATGTCATCCACAAAGACGATCACAAACTGGTCCAAGTACTGATTGAACACTTTGTTCATCAAGTCCATAAATGTTGCTGGAGCATTGGTCAATCCAAACGGCATGACTAGAAACTCATAGTGTCCATATCTCGTCCTGAACGCAGTCTTCGGGATGTCTTCTGCTCTAATCCTCAGTTGGTAGTATCCTGATCTCAAATCAATCTTCGAAAAGATGACTGCTAAGCTCAACTGGTCAAATAAATCATCAATAAGAGGATGAGGGTATCTGTTCTTAACCGTTGCATGGTTTAGCATCCTGTAATCTATGCATAACCGCATGCTTCCATCCTTCTTCCTCACAAATAACACCGGTGCACCCCAAGGGGAAACGCTCGGTCTGATGAATCCTTGGTCCAACAATGTCTGTAGCTGTTCCTTTAGTTCCTTGAGCTCCAGAGGTGCCATCCTATACGGAGCTCTCGAAATTGGGCTGTGCCAGGCATCAACTCGATGGCAAGATCCACCCCTCTGTCTGGCGGCAATCCAGTAATCTCCTCAGGAAATACATCTGTAAATTCGCAGACCACTGGAATCTCCTCTATACTCGGTTGTTTCCCTCGTCCACTCTGCTCAGTCAAAACTAATGCTGCCATTATCAGTTCACTGCCTCTGTCCAGTTGTCTCACTACACTCTGATAGGATATCCATCCTTGCTCCTTGTCTCGGCCATGACCTTGGAAGAAAAAATGGCGCCTTCCATGGCGGAAAGTCACAGTCTTCCTTCGACAATCTATCACTTCTCCTTGCTTGGACATCCAATTCATCCCAAATATCACATCAAATTCTTGTAGCTTGAATAGTATCAAATCAGCTACAAGCTGTCGCTGTTGAATTTCAACAGGGACATCACGCACACACTCGCCCGTAGCTATTACACTACCGGCAGGGATGGACACTAACAGTGAAAGTCCTAACTCCTCTATCTTATATCCTATCCTATTAGTGTGCATATACGAAATGAAGGAGTGTGTACATCTAGAATCAAACAAGACACGTGCAGGTACAAGGCCTACAGAAAGTGTACCTGTCACGACAGTCGTATCCTCAAGGGCCTCTGCTACGGTGGCTGCGTACATCCTTACTGGTTGGTGCTGCTCTGGTGCAGATGGTGCTGCCTGATTCTAAGCTAACTGTGGTTGTGGTTGTGCCCTACCCGTCTGCTTCCTAGTCTGTCCTGCAGCCATATATCCTCTCTGATCTTGTCCCCTTTGCTACCGCCTCGGTGGTTGTTGATCTCCACCTCTCTGGCCTTGTCCATGGCCCTATTGGCCTCTTTGCTGTGACTGCTATTGGGGAGCTGGAAGTGCAAGTCTCTGCTGGCGCTGGGAATCTCATGATGGTGGCCTTCATAGAAGCGCTCTATTCTTCTTCCTTCGGTCGGAACCAAATCTGGTGCAAATCTCTCAAATGCTCTAAACCTCATCTCATACTGTACCACTGTCATAGGCCCTTGCCTCAACATCTGGAACTCTCGTTCCTTCTTTCTCCTAACATATGGTGGAAAATACTTTCTATCGAATTCCACTCTGAATTCCTCCCAAGTGATGTCCCAAGGTTGGCGATGAGGAAATACAGAATTCTGCACCGAACTCCACCATATCCTCAGCTTCTTCTTGGAATGCTCTTGTGATAACACGCGCTCTGTGTTCAGGGTATGCCATACTATCAAACATGGAGCCAGCCGGTTGTGATACGTCAAAACTCCAGACAGCATTCCACGCTGATGATAGTCCCTTGGCAAGGCTCCCAGGGTGGCACGATGAGTAGCAAGATGACTCTCGGCCTTCAATGGGGTGCACGTCTTCGGTAGAGTGGTCAGCTACTGCGAGCGAAGGCTCCTTCTTTCGGCAAAGACTGCAACACCTCGGCAAGGCAATGAAGGCGGCAATAAGACAACAATTGGGAGGAGATCTTCTCTCTGGTTGGGCTAGCGATTTCTGTCGAGACTCACACTGGTAGGGTTGGACTCCGGCAACTCAGGTACTTCGAGGGCAGTCCACCGACGACATCAGCAAACTCCGGGTGGGGCTCCAACAGCAAAGCAACAGCGAGGCTCCTACGTGCTCGACTGGAGAAATCAGACTTCACCATACTCCCTCGAGGCAACAGCAAGGCTCCGGCGACCTCCAAAGCTCCACGGCAATTCAGCAACCTTCCCCTCCTTTTCTCATGACTTCCCTACTCCAGGGTTCCAAGGGGATCTCTGCAGCAAATTCTCGGCAAGGATTTGGGCCGAAATGACGGCATGACAGCAGCAAGGGAGTTTGGTGTGTATTGGCAACCATCTCGACTTGATGAAGCCGAAGGTGTTGATTTGCAACGGAAGTTATAGGGTTTACCCTACAATTGGAGATGAAGTGACGGTATATAAGCTTACAGGAAAACAAAACTTGTTTCTTAAGTCCTTTTTCGGAAAGAGAGCTCTCAAGCAGTGTGGGACGACAGCTCTTTGCGAGGCAGCATCAAACTCCAGCGTCACGGCGGCAGTGCCACTTCTGCCCTTCACAGCTCTCCACAAAGGTGACTTCCGTCCGGCGCAGGTCGACTGCTCCTGCTCCTTGCATGGGACTTCAGCAAATATGGTGTTGCAGCAACTCCTTCATCACGGCAAGCTTTGCAGCAACGGCGTAGTTCTTCTTCCCCCAAGGCAGACCTCCAGAGCAGGGCTTTGGCTCTCCTCTCCTCGTCGGCAATAAGCTTCAGCAGTGCTCCGCAGCGAGGCTCCAGCTTTTAGTGATGCGGCAAGGACCTCATCGATGACCCTCCAAGCCTGACTGCGGCAGTGGTCATCCTTTGACAACGTCGGCTCTCCCTGGCCACACGGTAGCAAGGTGATAACGTCCACAAAACAACTTGGAGAGAACCTCCTCCATTCCTTGATACGAACAAACACCGGCGGCTGCACTTCAAGGCAGGGAGGCTCCAACTCTCCAAACAGATCAGCACAACTAGGATCCTTGGGCGACGTTTCGAGATGATCAGCAACTACTTTCCTTCTCAATTCCGGTGGCTGCGACGTTTTCCGACTATTGGGGCTTCAAACGGCAACGAGATCTGATCCTTGGTAAGGGGTGGCGAGGTGGTGAGCTTCCCCGGCTAGACTCCAACGGCAAGGATCACCAACGCTGAACACAACGGCAAAGAGGTCACGGCGAGATGTGGTATTGTGGCGACCCTCTCCTTGGCGATGAACTTGTTCCTCACGGCGCAGGTAGGCAACTGGCGGAAGGTGGGCAAGATGAGATGCCAAGATGGCGGCTTGGTGAGGGAGAAAGGCTGCACAACTGTGACTTGGTGATAAGGGAAGGCCTTGATTCCACGGACGGCAGCTGTGTAAGCGGTGATACCGGCGGCCCCTCGACAAGGTGACTCCTTGATGGGCAGCGAGCCCCCTTTTCTGGGCAGAGCTTCACCGCAACGGCGGTGAGGCGACTCTCGTAGGCACTAAGGCTGCTTCCTCCCTGACGAGGCGGCACTTCACCCCGCAAATCTTCACGGCTTCAAGGCGATACCGCAGCGGAGAATGGTCGACGAGCCGGACTCCAAACGCCGAAGGACGAGCTTTTCCCCGCCGTCGCCGCCGCCGGCCGACGCTTCCCTGCTTCCTCTCGCCGCATCCTACTACGATGAAAACGAGGAGGAAGTGGAGGCGGCGGAGGAGCGCTGTGGATCCGGAAACGGCGCCGGGAACCTCATAGACGAGTCGTACGGCTCGGATTACTCGAGCGACCGCGATTTGGCGGAGGAGCGGACGGCGGCTTCGGCAGCACCCGCAGGTCGAGTTGCGGCGCGACTGCCCAGACTTGGATACCGTCAATCGCCAGGTAGTTCCCTCCAAATTTTTGGTTCTTTTGTGTCTAAGCTTTCAATTTGGGTAACCTTAGGCCATCTTGAGGTTGCATGTGAGAGTGTAATCGATAAAGTTTTGCAAATTTAGGTGGAGTATTTGAGTCGAGAGAAGTGAGAAACAGTTGGAATTGGGAGTTAGAAGAGGTATCGCAAGTACAACGGAGGAAGAAGGTGCAAAAAAGTTGTACTTGAGTCAATATAGTTGATATTACCTCCATAAACCAAGGTAGGGTGTTAAAGGTTTGGATCTTTTTCTTGTTTGGGTTCTCATTTTTGTGGTTGATTTTGTGCAGATGTTGCGCAGAAAGAGTTGAGGAGGAAGAAAGGGGTTGTGTTGGCGTCGAAGAAGTCTGAGTGAGTATAATTGTATGGGACAGGTATTCAGTTTCACAGCTTGGTGAGTGATAATTTAATAAAAGAAAATGACATGGAGCACTTAAGATCTACATAATGTGTGATTTGAGCAGCATGTGCATCATAAGTTTTTTCTTCAATTAGCTCGGACAGACTCATCAATTTTGAGATGGTGATCTTTTGGAACTTTATTGTGCCTAAGGTGGGATATTTGTATTATTTTTTGTTATAATCTTGATACCAGTTAGTTTAGCTTGGTGTAACAGTGCTCTTTGGGACAGGTTTGGGTCGCATTGCTGGAATTTTGACTTTAGAATCAGATGATGAAAATGTCTCATTGGACGCTCTGCAGAAAGTTGGTTCATCATTGGCTATGCACATTGTAGCAGCCAAACCATTGTTCTTATCAAATGAACTTGTTTCTTCCGAAGCAATAGCAAATGAACGTGAGATACTGAAAACTCAGGTACTATACTTTCTTGTTTGCTAACGTCTTAATGACTTACCTTTTTTTGTTTGAAACCTGAAATTTTGAAAATATTAAAGTGGTTGTTGAGATTATTTTGGTGTCTTGAAGAAAGGTTCTAGTGTTCTTTGTTTTCTTACTATTTGAAAAAAACAAAAATAAACCTCAAATTTGAATGATTAAAGTGAAAATTAAAGACTGCCATCTTAGTTGCTTTGTATTTTTCATTGTTTATCTAAGTAAAAGAAGTCGGATTTCTTAGGCAGGTGGTTTTATATTTGAGCTTTTGGGGAAGATCTTGTTGCTGCTTTGGTTTTATTTGCTGGTATTTGCAACTAGACCATGTCACTTTGTTATTTCTTTTGTTGTTGTCTGAAGTAAAACCCTTGCATTGTTTAAAACTAATTAATTTTAAAACATTTGCCTATTTTGAGGGTTGATTAATGTTATTCACTTATATTTGTGATGACGGTGTTTTACATGCTTGGGGGTATATTTGTTAGTTGTTTTTGGCATAAAACATTATGTGTGTCGATTTAGATATTTATGTTGTGAATTCCTTGTTTCTGGATGTATAAATTCTCCTAAGTCCTGTCGTCTCAGGCAGAAAGCACTGGAAAGTCACAAATGGCGGTTGAGAAAATGGTGGAAGGTCGATTATGGAAATATTTTGAGGATGTGGTCTTGTTGGAGCAAAAGTTTGTTATGAATGACGCCACCAACGTCAAGGTACCTAAATTATTTATTCTCTATATGGTGTATTTTATTCTCTAAATGGCCTTCCTTGGAATGCAAGTTTTTAGCAACTTCATAAATGATTTTGTCAGTTTTTGTAAGTGTTTGAAGTTGATTGTGCATGAATGAGGCCGGCCTCTTTCATTTGCTGAATTCTCTCATTATCCTTGAGAAAGATCCACTTTTCATCTGTTTCAGTTAGCAGATTTACTTATCCATGTGTATGTATTTATTCTAAATTTATTGCCCATGCTTGACAGTCGTGTTTGCAGCTAATTTTTTTTGTGTGTATTTGTGTAGTCTATCCTTAAAGACTTGTCTGAGGAAGTTGGATCATCTGTTAGAATTGGGAAATTCTACAGAATGGAAGTTGGAGAGAGAATTTCCAAGTAAGAATGTGCCTTATTTTTGTCAATCCAAATGGTGTAGATGGATCCATAAACAACACATAGAATGCAGATTGTATTATGCAGCCGCCCAAAATTTGATAGGTATATGCTTTTTTGCAGGGCTGAAGTAGAAGTTGTGGCTCAGGCTGCTTAAAGTAAGCTTTTGTTTGTTTTATCGAATATGTGCTACCAAGCCTGTCGAAAGAGATTATATTGATGGGGGAGGACGTAGTTTGAGGTCCTTATTTTGGACAATTTTGTAGGTAGATTCGAAACATTGTTTTCATAAGCCAGATGTCTATTCAACCAAAAGATGAGTAGCTCAAAACCACATTTGACGCTGGTTTATAAACTTCTGGGGGAAATAATGAGGCTTGTGTCCCATTTATGTTTTGAAAATTCTTATGGAAATATAGGGGGAAATTTTTGATAGCAGCTGTCAGATTTTTATTGGGTGGATTCCCGTGTTGGGTTGGCCTCTCCCTAAAATTCATATTTGCATTTGAATCAAAATGCAGTTTCCAATATAGGCATTTTTGTCTATTAGAAACTACTGACATAAACCATTGTAAACTGGTATCTTCCCTTTATAAGGTTTGGTAAATGACAGTGATGGTAAAGATTGACAATGTTATGTTGGGAAAAAAGATTGAGAAAATTTATGTAATCTGACATTGGTTAAATTGTCGATATTAGATGATTTTGATTGGTGATTTTGTCTTTGACAAGTTGGAAGAAGTCATCGTCTCTTGGATATTTCGTTGATCGAAGTGGAATTCTTGATCTTGTGGACCTATAATTGATTTTTCATTTGTATTAGAGTCAAGATGATGATTTACATACCGTTTTTTCTTCTGTTCTTCATGATACTTTCTTTAATTACTGTTAGTAATTATATTAGTGTATAATTTTCTTGCATTCTTTGAAGTTGATTCATTGCATATTGACCATAGTTTTAGTAAATAAAGTGACGTTACATTTACAATGTTGGAATGCTCAAAACATGAATTGTTAGGGGTGAGCACAATTTGGTTAACCAACCAAACCAAATTCATAAAATCAATCCAATTTAATTTGGTCGGTTTGGTCAATTTTATGTCAAAACAAATTAAACTAATAAATAAAAAGAATTCTATTTGTATTATTCTTTTTTCTTTTCATTGTGCATGTGCCTTTATTTATTGTTAGTCATCATAACATATAGTAAACGAAGGTTTATAAGATCGTTATTTTGGTTTAATTTATTGAAAATGATTTATTCATAAATTAAAGTTTAATATATTATATATTTTATGTCAATTATACAATTTTTTAAACTAAAATGCTATTCATATAATTTTTGGTGATAATTTATAATTAGCCATGTGCTAATAATTTTTTATTTTATTTATAAAACTTAAAAATAATTAGAGCAAATACTAAAGGATGAATACTTAACGATAAAAAATATTATTGGTTAGTTTGGTTAGAGTTCAATTAAAATTAAATTAAATTGACTTAATTTAGTTTGATCTGTTTAGTTATCAATTATAATTTGGTTTTTGTTGGTTAATTAAATTACCTTTAATACGGTTAATTGGGTAAGTGGCTCAATTTGGTCTTATTCAAACTAACCAAATGATTAGCCCAACTCGTCAAATTTGTCTTAACCAAACCGCCCAGCCAAACTCACTAGTGCATGGCAAATGTCTGAGAGGCGTTTTCCTAATAATAATTAGGATAAATTCATTAGAACTATCCTGTTCTTAGGTATTATGTACTAAAGTTTATCTAGCAAGATTTTTATATGAGACGAATTGGAAGAGAATCCCATTCCTAGCCGGAATAATGCGAAGAAAAGTTGATAATTTTTTCAAAAAAATTGCAACCTTAGAAAAACCTCCATAAAAAACAATTTTTCCCCCTTTGATTTGGGTCCATAAAAACCGCCAACTATTAATTTTTTGTTGCTCAAATTTCCGGGGGTAACCAATAAAGTAAATAAATAAATAATAAAAATAAAAATAAAAATAAAATGGAAATATGACCATTTGCTACATAAGCCTCCTACAAAAGGCCAGTATGCACAATTCCAACGTCTTGCGAACAACGGTTGCTAAGAAAGTGTTATTATAATTTATAAAAGTCGGTAAGAAAAAACAATCTTTGTAAGACAAGTAATTATATAACTTCGCACGTAAAGACTTCAAAAATTAGTAAAATAATTGGGAAAAAAGTATTTATTATCTGAGCAGTTGGTAATTTATTCAAATACACCAGATATCAACTGTGATTGGGCAGCAAATTCAAGCGGCCTAATTATATCCAAAATTTTAAAAAAAATTATATAAAGACACTGAGTTTTAAACCATCTATCAATCGTTCTTATTTTAATGGAGGATCCAAACTGTATGGTAAACATCAATTTGGCTTATTATGACCATAAATAAAAAAGGTAGTATGTACCTTAGAAATTCAACATCAATAGAAACTACCAAAATCTCAGCCGAGGGGTAATGACAGAAAATTCTCGTCTCTTGAAGACATTCATAGAAAAGGAACAGCTTCACCATTTGAATATTGAAGCTCCAAGACTTGCTTTCCAAAATGAAAAGATGCAAGGTAGTCATCAATTTCCCTGCCAGTAAAGACTAGCTCAATCCCTCATAAGCGAGTGAAAAGCAGTGACGCATTTGTTCCACCAAATCCAAACGAATTTGACATAGCAGCCTTGATCTGCATCTCCTTTGAAGTGCTCAGAGGCATGAACTTATCATGGAAAACTGAATCAGGCTTGTGAAGATTTAAAGTCGGTGGAGCAACACCCTAGAAGCAAAAACATGTAATAAAGCACTTGCAACGTTCTTTCACAACAATCACCTTATGCAAAAAGGTTTCTAAATGATAAGCAGCCGAATTAATATCGTGAGAACTTTATCTAGATCAGATATACAATATTAGAATTAAACGAATCTCATAGAATGCAAATGGTTTCAATATCAGAGCAATTAAATACACAAATGAATGCTCATATTAAGTAAATCCAACAGGTGAATAAACATAAACTTTTTTTCTAAAAGGCCATACAAAATTCTATTAAGAAATAGGGCATCAGCAAATACTTCAGATTAACAACTAAAACTTATATTGTGGACGAGTAAGAAATGCTTATAAAGGCAACAGAAGAAGTCCCGTACGTGAGCTATAGCTAGGACGGCAAAAATGGCTTCTACTGCACCTGCTGCCCCTAGAAGATGGCCAGTGGCACCCTGCAAATATAATACAATGAGCATGATAGACACTGGCAAGCAACCGACAGAAAGTCCATAGTAGGCACATATGAGCAAATGACGAAGAAGAAATAAAGTATTTTCCATTTGAAGTCATGCCAATCTCCTTTAGCATCCAAGCTTGACAAATTGTTAACATCAGCTATAAAAATTTTTAAGTCAGTTTGGAGATAGAGAAGAAACAGTAGAAAAAACGACTACAAAGTACAAAATTTTTTTGGCATATCTTACTACAGCATAATAGCAGAGCGGCGGAACAAATTAGCTAGAAAGCTTCTTTAGTTTCTAGAGCGTACCAGGAAAACAAAATTTTAACTTGGTAACCACATTCGACTGTACTTTAAATTTTTGGTAATTAAAGTTTAGCTGTGGAAGTGTGCAGGAGGGAGAAAGAAGGGAAAATGTTAGGCAGCCTTCACTTGGCATAGTGGGATGGCATTTATTTATCTTCCATAAGTGTCAGGTATAATGTTCTTTCTTTGAGTGCAGTATCTAGATAAATATACTGCCATGGTTAATAAAGCCTGATTTTATAGCTGATCAGAAAAATGTAAACAGCCTGTAATAACATATTGTTTTACAATAACATTATAAAAATCTCCCCACTAAAATCATTATTGCTAAACAAAGATTTTAGGCTCCACAAAGTTTAAATGTTACACCATCTCAACTTTCATTTGTTGTCTATAAGGCAAAAATACCATGTTTTCTTCTTCTTCTTCTTCTTCTTCTTCTTACTCCTAATACCTTAAGGGTGCAAAGGACTTAGGATTCTAATCTAAGATCCATGTAATTACAAATGGCAAAATTCTGGATGGCCAGATGGCATTCCTGATTCCAACCCTCCACCTTTGTCCACACTTGGGACTAGCAATGCTCAAGCAAAGTCCAAAAATATTATGCTTTGTAACCATAAATTTATTTTCCCACCTTCGTTGATGATATTGCCAGGGCACCAGATTCTGCATGATCGGTAAAGACAGATTTGATAGCACTGGCTTCCACGAAATCACCTAATGGAAAGGGACTTGCTCCATTTTAAGTTAGAAAATGAACAGATATCACAGATTGGAGATTGAAGAAAAATACCCAAGGGGGTTGATGTGGCATGAGCATTTATATAGTCCACTTCGTTTGGTTGAAGACCTGCCTGTGCATAAGAGTAACAAAAAAGAAAAGCAGTTTACTATAATAGCAATCTAAAATCGCTATTTATCTTCTCCTCAATTTAAAGGTATTTCAACACTACAAGTATTAAAAGCTTTCCATCCACACTTGAGAGTGGATAGACTTGCTAGTATGCTGAGGGATCGTAATACGATTTTGACTAAGCATTCAATGTATTCAATATATTTACAACTTCCATATACAACAGTTCATAAACAGACCCACGTTGCAAACTTATTATAAGATAAATCAACTCCTAATGTGTGAACACCACATACATGGCAAGCCTAAAAGATCAAAGATCAAACATAATCTTGAATACATGCCTAACTCATAGTAGCCTTATTCCTCATTTAAAGACCACTTATTATAGCACCCATCTTGACCAACAAACTTTTTATCTTAGTCAAGGCAACATCCACCTCAGATTTATTTTTTACCTTCAATGAAAGCTATCATGCTATTTGCGACAAACCTTATTTTCACAGTTTCCATTAATAGTTTGAACAGGGTCCAAAAACAAAGTGGATAATACGTGGAGTATATTATAAAAATAGCTAACTAAATCTTTTATAATAGTAAAACTAGCCATGCAAAAAGGAGATCATGGAATAGTAATAGTGCAAATGGACAAGGAATACAAGCGCCAGTTCCAATGAAAACTTAAAAGCATAAAATCAACCAAAAAAACATTCAGAGGATACAATCAACCACCTGAAAAAAACACACAAACAAACGGAATGACAGTAAAACTGCTCACTTCAATGAGATGATAGGCTTTGTAAATTTAATTTTAATATTTAAGTAATGAACCTGGTCCAGTGAATGAGTCATTGCCAAAATGGCACCTTTTCCATCTTTGTGTGGTTGGGTAATATGGAACGCATCACCTGAAATAAACCCCGATCACTGCCAAGGTTCCTTTATATACTACTTGTCACAAAGTCTTTGGTTCAATTGAATGTCAGATTAAAAATGAAAAAACTGGGGCCCCAAATAAGGGCGCTTAATTATGTCAACCAATCGAGAAAATACGAAGACATGATTTACATTTTCAGATCCCAAAACCATATTATGGAAAGAATTACAAATGAGAATTAACACTAACAGATTACGAAATGAAAGTCATATTTACAAGTAATACAGAAGTTCATATTTTACATATAGAGTGGACAAAAATAGCTACTTAAGCTTCAAATTTTAATAGTTCTCAGATGTTGGGGACTAGCCAAAGGTTTATCAGAAAACTAACTGGTTTTCTGAAGCCTTATAAAGTTCTAGTACTGCTCTATCATGTGAATTGTAGAAATTACAAATAAATTTTCATGAAACCAAGTTGATACTGAATATTTAATGTAAAATGCATTACGATGTGTGAGAATTCTCATATTCCTTGCACCCCACACAGTCCAAATGGAGTAAATGGATAGAATGGATGATTTAAGTGGAAACAAGAACCAGGAAATAAAGTGCTCCATTGCTATTTACCTAAGTAGCAACATTTTAGCTGGCACAAAGTATTCATAAGAAATGTATTCTCATACTTAAATCCAAATTGAGAACTGAGGAACACATCAAGGACTTTGTGAATAGGATCAACAGATAGTTACTACTTCCTGAAGAAATACCTGACATGCCATATCCCCGAAGTTCAGCATATATTTTTGCCCCTCGCTTCTGCGCGTGTTCAAGATCCTTCGAAGTCGAAAGAAATCATTCAGTTAAAACCAGACACACATTTTAAAATGTTACCACAAAGGCCATTCACCCCATACATAAAACACAAGGACCTCTTAACCATGATAAGCATTACAGAGATAAGAAAACAGCATAAAAATGTATTTAACATCAAACTATTTAAGATTTAAGGTTAGCGGTACATTTGCATTTAGTCCACATTCAACTCTTAGTACTGTCAGAAGGATGTTAAAAAGTGCCAGCAAGTGCAAATACGAGAAAACGGAAAAGAAATAGTTCAACAAAACTGTTGACAGCAATTTGTGCAGAATGTATCTTTAATGGCTTTTGTGGCATTGTGCAATAAAGCATTACCACCTTCTTTATGCATCAAATACCAAGAAACAGCTCAGTGAAATAAAATATATGGCTTCTTCAAATGAATAGTAACATTGCGTATCAAAAAGCATAACTAAATCACTGACAATCAACAATCAATTCCCAAATTGAAAATCAGATTTCCATTTCTACAGAAGATACAAGACAAACCTCCAGAACCATGACACCAGAACCTTCACCTATCCTGTAATATTCATAATTCAAGAAGTGAAGCAACATGTTTCCTGAGAAAAAAGATGGTAACCAATGTAAAAGTAAAAGATTGAAAGTTTTTCATATTACACAAAACCATCTCGATCAGAGTCAAATGGCCGAGAAGACTCTTCCGCAAGATCATTATACTTAGTTACCAAAGCCCTCGACCTACAAATAGGGAAAAATTTTTAAATGAAAAAAATTATAGCACAGATAAAGTAAATAGAAGGGATTGTACACCAACGTTCATGAAACTTAAATAGTTATGCACATCTCAGTAATCGGCTCCTGTTCTCTTTGCCTAGACCAAGCCCAATTTAAAAGTTACATTCCCTAACATGAAAATTTCCTCCTCATCCAGAGTGAATATGAGCTGACATCTCTACATTATTTCATGATCATGTAGAGACTTTTACAAATTAGCAAAAAGAATATACATATATATATATATATATATATATATATATATATATAAATTACCGGCAAAATCCTGCTATTGAGAGAGCATCAATACTGGATTCTGTTCCTCCAGCTACCATGACATCTGCATCTCCAAAGAGGATCATTCTAGCAGCATCTCCAACTGAATGAGCACCCGTTGCACAAGCAGTTACTGCAGCATGATTGGGGCCCTAAATTCTCGAGTGAGACCAGCTCGTAACCCTTTCACCATTCAATAGTATAGAAGATAATAAAAATATCTATATAACAACTCCATGTGGCTGGTTTCAATATTGTTGTCGCATACAATACAAAAAAATAAATAAATCTTTCCATCGGGCTCATGCTTTTTACAAAAAGATAGAAAATTAAATGAAAAATTAAAATAAACGTACCTCAAAGCCATACTTCATACTGACATGACCAGAAGCCATATTAATTAATATTCTTGGGATGAAGAATGGGCTTAGTTGACGCAAACGCTGAAATCACAAGTATAAAAGTTCGACATCAAATTTGGTAAACATCATTTAAAATCTCTCTCTAGCGAAAGCTTTGACATGTAAATAGGAATATGATCGTCAAATAATCAAGTAAAACATCGGTATATGGAAACCTGAGTGGATAACGAGGAGTAAGGGATATCACTGGAGGCTACAAAACCACGCGGGCCTCGTGATTTATATGTACAAAACAATGGATCAAACATTCTTCTACGAATGCTAACTAAAAAATTCTTCACAAAGGTAAGTAAGGTGCAGCCTGCTGGGTACCTTATCGCAAATCATTTGAGCCGCATCCAGAATATCACTGATGCTCCCTATACCACCACCAATGGAAACACCCTTCCAAAAGCAGACAACATCACAATCTCATAATCCCACTTCAGGAATGGGATGATAGGATAAAGGAATATTCAAATTTTCAAGCATGAGTGGGTTCCGGAGATAACCGTGTCTTTCTTATCCTCAGGATCAATGGCAAGCCAGCAAGCATCTCTGAGAGCCTCCTCTGCCGCGCACAACGCATACGCAATAAATCTTGCAATGGATCTATGGTCCTGGCAAAGAGGCAACTTTTTTAGACCAGTAAAGAAAAAAACAGCAAAGACAACAAGATGCTCTCGAACTTGCGCGCATGACATCAAAAGAGTACAAATGAGTAAGAAAAAAACACTATTGAACTGAAACCAAAATACCTTGGACTTGAGCCAAAGCGATTCGTCGAACTGGCCATCGCCGGAGCCGCAAGGCACGACGCCGGCAACTTTAGAAGAAAGTTGCTCAAACGTGTAGGACACAACATCTTCATGGAATCGACCCATTTTGAGATCATCCGGCGTGAGCTGCCTGATCCCGCATTGCCCCTCAACGAGCCGCCTCCACGTAGTTTCCACTCCACAGCCGAGCGGAGTGACCAAGCCCAGACCTTTTTTTTAAACAAAGGCAAAGCCATCAAAACAATCCAAAACCCAAATTCTCCAACAAAACCACCACCATCATTACGATGGAAGTTTGAAGAGATAGCGGAACGCAACAAAAATGGTACCGGTGACGACGACGCGGCGGGAGGGACGAGGAGGGGGCGGGTGGAAGGAGCGATACATCGGCTTCGAAATGCGGCCAAGAACACGGAACCCGGCCGGCAAGAGGCGGCGCCGATTGCTCATCTCTGCCAACATTTTCGCAACAAGAAGACGAACTTCAACATTCCGAAACCGAAATGGACACCAAATTTTACCAAAAATCAAAAGAACGAACATACCTTAGAAGCCGAAGTTGGTGTCCCCCTTCTACCTATGCACAAAAGCAGATATCAAAAAAGCCACTTCCACTCAGTCCTGGTTTAGTTATAAAGAAAGCATGGGCGACTAGTTCAAAACTTGGCCGGCAACTGCGTCAGTGCTGCGATTTCTACTCGCGGAAACCAGTCTCGGGAGGAAGACGAGGAGGCGACGCCGCCGGTGATTGGCCGTGCTTCGCCGGAGGTGGGGAGGGAGGAGAATTGATGGGTGTTGGTGGGCTCAACACGAAGCCCACGATTAAAGAATAAATGGGCTGTAATTCTTAGTTCGAGCCCACTATCATTATTTCGCGTGATTAAGCCCAACTAGCCCGCGCATTGTCTTCAACCCTATGTATCGTTACTCTACAACTCGAAGGAACGGAGAGAGTACGAGGATATAATGGTTAATCTCCATAAGTGTCTTATTACTTACACGTATTGATGGGTTATATATATCAAGGTAGTATATAATTTAAATTTACAATTTTTTATAAATAAAATTTATCAAATAAGAAGTAAATTTGAACTTGGCAAAGAAAAAATTTCAATCGGTTAGGTTCAGCTCGATGCTTATTCAATCATATATTGACTAAACTTGAATATTTGCAATAAATTTTGAAGCTGTTCAAGATCGGCTCACAAAAATATAACTTCAAATACAATCAAACTTGATTTGTTAATTTTAAAATAAAATAAAAATACGATGAACAAAGAGATGCTCAACCACGTTAATTCAAACAAACTATTCCATGAAGAGACAGACCCCACCCACAGGTTCGGACATCGCACAGCTCTTACCCCTCGCTAGGAGACGCCCAAAGACTACTCCGGTTTAATTATCCTGTTCTTCACATGCTTACACATTCAATGAACCTGGACGACAATTCGTCCAATCTGCTCTCTACCCATATGTACGCATTTCCATCCCGGTACAATTTGGGGTGGCAACAACACCAGCAAGACGGAACTGAAGTAGAGAAGGGAATGAATCCAATCTCAATCTCGTCCCAAAGGAGAAGAAGAAAAGGCGGCGCGGCGAATGGTTGCCAACACCAGCTACTACTATCACCTTCAATCCCAATTGATATGACATCGAACTCCAATATTTACATGCTAATTCGTTTCTTTCTCATCATTCTATATACGAGCATGTCTATCTATATATGATTGTTGATTACCGAGTGTTAGTTGAGTAAGATGCTTGATGCATTGGACGTGGCGGAGATGATTCCAGTTCGGTTCAAGCGAGCGACTGCGACGCTCGACGACATCGCTCGAGCTCGTCTTTACGACTGCTCCAGCACCAGTGGCAGCCAGCACTCTTCGGCCGACGGCTCGGTCGAGCTCGGGGATCTTGTTCTTTCCTACCTGGAAAGTGAATGTGAGGAAGATACTGATTGCCGCGGATCAAGAGACGATGATGATATTCAATTTGGTTCTGATGACGGCGACGATGACGATAAAGTAGAAGACACTGAGTCGAAAAAGAAGAAGAAGAATGGGAAGCATACTAATGGCACCTGTTCTGATCCCGACCAAGGACAGATGGAGATGCTTCGAAGTCTACTCAATGTAGGGGATAAAGATGCAAAAGCTATTCAGGCGACGGTGGAAGCAGCCATCCGGGCCGTACCAAGTATAGGCAAAGATGGCCAAGGTTTGATGTCGGAGCTTAGACGACGAGGCTTAGATGCAGGTACCATACCACATACACTACAACCATTTTGATCTATCCCCAAGTCGTCTATGCAACTTAGTACTTATCTATTCTATATCATTTACATACGCAGCTTAATTAGTAGTAATCTATATTTATCATTTACATTTAGATAATGTGATTGTTTATAATAACGGGATATATTCAACACTAATCTCTCGCGTAAAGAGATAACATTTAGTATTCATAATGATAATGTATTTTATTGAAAATGTGATTTATTTTTATAAACATAGGCTAGTGTTTTTTATGTGTACGAATTGGTGGAACTGCACTAGGTCTCTGCAAGTCCAAGTGGGTGAAATCCGGCCGCTTGCTCTCAGGCCAGCACGTTTACGTCGACGTCATTGGAGCCAATGGTAGCCGCCACATTGTGGAGGTGGCCTTGGCGGCCGAGTTCGAGATCGCCCGTCCTTGCCCGGCCTACCTCGCCCTCCTCTCCCTCTTCCCTCCCATCTTCGTCGGCCGGGTTGATGATCTGAAAAGGGTCGTCACCATCATGTATAAAGCCGGCAAGCTGTCCTTGAAGAGCAGGGAGCTGCTCCTGCCGCCATGGCGGTGCCGCCTGTACATGTGCTCTAAGTGGGTCGCTTCATACAAAAGAACAACGAATGCTATCAGCTCATCCACCATGAACGACGTCGTATCTCAACAATCAAAAAGAGGGTTGTGGGATTCACAAATTTTGCTTCAAAATCAAAACCAGAAAAGAAGCTGGGATTTTGCAAAGTAGATGTTAATGTTGAGGTTGCAAATGGGTTGTTGTTGAAAAGTGGGATTGGAGATAATAATTTTGATATCTTCTCGAATTCATCAGTTGTTGCTCGTTTTGATAATCCTCAAATTCACGCCATAGTACCTCAAAAGTTATTCTGATACCTGCTCTAGCTATAGTGTGTGTGTATTATATATATATATATATAGTTTAATTAGTTGTATGTATTTCTAGCTGTATGAGTGTGTCTATGATTTGCGAGTTGTTTGAAATTTGTGTTAGAATGATAGGGGACAAGTGAAGTGGTAACTGTAATGCTCCTGTTAAATATAGATATTAATTGTATTGAATTGTGTCATGGCACCATTTAAACTTGTTTATGCCAATTTAATCTACAGTAGGACTATTCGCTTATTGGGTACAACAGCGATTAGGAATACGGGATGAACCAACAAAAATTAGTAAAATCCAGAAAAATATATTAAATTTGCCAAAGTGTTCTCAATGGACTACGTACATTACCCATGCTTGTCCATGTAATTATACAATTAAAATTTGCTTCTATATTAAGGATTTGTTTAGCTGTTTTGATTAAAGAAATATAAAATTTGGTGGTAAAAAATTTCTTTTGTATTTAGATATTTGAAAATTAAATCAAAGTTAAATTTATTTTCAGCAATTATTTCATATTAAATTTATTTTCAATTAAAGTAATATTTTTTGTGAGAAACAAAAAAAATTAAAGGAAATTTTGGGAGAAATTAGTAAGAATTTTTTTTATCTTATTTTTTTACTATTTAAATATGAACAGAAAATCTTTAAAATTTTCTTGTCTTTTTATTTATTTCATTATATTTTTTGATGGTAAGAAAATAAAATATTCTTTCTCATATGCACGTTCATATACCTCCCAAATTTCTCCCAATTTATTTTATTTTACATAAGAAAATATTATTTTATAAAATTTTTAAATAAATTTACTCTAAACTAAAATTAAAATTTATTTTGACTATATTTTAAGACATCCAAAATCAAACAAAATTGTAACCTTTACATTTTATATTTTTTAAATGCAATATCAAAACAACCAAACAGATTTTAAAAGGTTAACTTTTTAGGATATTTAATTAAACCGTTTGAAATTAATATGGTATCAAAGCTAATCTACCAATCTTAAGTGTACCCAACATACATATATGCCACATAATTCGTTCAAAAGAGGCATGGACAAAGGCAAACCCAAAAAAAAACATAAATAGACAAAAAAATGCAAGTCCTAAAAAGGACGAACATAGGTGACATAGGTTCGCATAAGTGTGGTGGCTTATATATGTAGTGACTTCTTTATTACATAGAGTTAACGTGTTAAAACCT